>VZTH01007011.1:0-71355 GCA_013397815.1 Aleadryas rufinucha | reverse complement strand
CGCTCCGCTCCGCTCCCCGCCCAGCCCCGGCCCCGGCACCGGCACCGGCACCGGCACCCCTTGGCCGGGTTCGGCCACAGGGCACAGAGCTCGAAATTGCGGATTAGGGTTTTTGCCCTGTCTCCTTTGCTGTGACCTCTCTCAGAGCTGTTCGGTGTCGGGCAACCGTGATGCTGACGCTAATCGAGATATTTTGTTACATTTCTGACCAAGCAGCATGTCTCTCATCCACCAGTGACGTATGCAGCGCTGCGCGTCTTTCCCTGTTCTAGATGCTGAGGAAGAGCGCATGTCCTTTCTGGAACACAAGTCCTGTGAGGAGCGGCTGAGGGAGCTGGGGTTTAGCCTGGAAGAAAAGGAGGCTCAGGGGTGAGCTTACTGCTCTCTACAACTCCCTCAAAGGAGGGTGTAGCCACGTGAGGTCAGTCTCTTCTCCCAGGCAACCAGTAACAGGGCAGGAGGACACAGTCTTAAGCTGCACCAAGGGAGGTTTAGGTTGGATATTAGGAAGAATTTCTTCACTGAAAGTGTGTTTAGACATTAGAATGGGCTGCCCAGGGAGGTGGTGGAGTCACTGTCCCTGGAGGTGTTTAAGGAAACACTGGATGTGGCACTTAGTGTCGGGGTCTAGTGGGCATGGTGGTGATCGGTCATTGGCTGGACTCGACGATCTCAGAGGACTCTTCCAAACTCCTTGATTCTGTGAAAGAAACGTCTATAAGCCTGTTACCTTATTACAGTATTGTTAAGTAATGGCATAAAGTATGGAACAGAAATACGTCTCCTCAGAAACAGAGCCATGTCTGCCCCAGCCCAGAGAGCCCTGGGGTGATGTAGCCCCGCAGCTCAGTATTTGAATACACGGAAAGATTCCTGTCTGAAACTTGCTCTTCCTTTAAGCACTGTTCTGTGGGCTTTTGTTTGTGTGCTTGCTTTTTCACTAGGCTTTAAAGTTACAAAGTTAACATTAGGTGCATTAGGAGAGTAGAAACAAGATGGGATTTTTTTTTCTGCATTGCCAGTAACACAACATGCACGCCAAAGAAATACTAATGGTTTGCAGGAAAGATGGAGGAAAAACAACACACCTATTTTAATGTGAAGGAAACCAACCTTCTTCAATTAGAGTGGTTTTTCTCCCTGAGTGAAAGAAAAATCTGTTTTCTTGCAGAAATATGAAGCGCATTAAGCAGTTCTTAAGGCTGATGGGTTTTGTAGAAGTTCTGTAATTTTCCCAGAGATTATTAAATACTTACCATTTCAAGGTTGATCACTTCTTAGTTTTATTTGTGAGTATTACGGAGTTTCAGTTTTACTCATACAGCTGTTTTTCCCCTGTCAGAGACCCAGCTGTTAGTCGTGTGAAGCAAAAAGACCAGACCCTTGATACTCATAATCGTTTATTTGCATTTTCTAAATAATAAAAACTCCTAATTTTTCTGAGTGTCTAATACACTTTTTACTTCCAAGTCTATAATTTTGATTGTTTCATGTTAGCAGTACTCTTTCCCCCAAGCTGATCCCGCAGGGAAAATCCAAATCTCTCAGCACGTACAACTCTACTTTAAACAATGGGCTTGGCAATAACAGAGCCATGTAGTGGTCTTACACATGGTATATCACCACATTGATAAATTAAAAATTGTTCAAAACCATTGAGCAATAAGAGCTGTGAAATACCAATTTAACTGTATTGCTTTGGTCTCCTAAAATTTTGTAGGTGCTTATTTGGCAGACGTATATGTACATAGCTGGGATCCATATTCATGGGTTTCCGTGTGCTTCAAGTCAAGCAAATAATGCCCTGTGCTCAGATCTGTGGTGCAGGAAATCCTGAAGGCACCCATAAAATAGCAGAGTGATCAGTAAATGATCAGTAGTTTGTAATTATGAAAAAAATTCAGCACATACTTAGGTACATAGGAAATAGAATCAAAATACTTAACCACCTACTGCTTGACATGTCATTGAGTCAGTAAACACAGCTTCTGGGCAAGGCACAGTATCATGAACTGATACGGTAAATTACCAAGTTCATAAAATGTAAGGGGTAAGAGGTAAAAATCTTATTATGTTTATGAATATATATAGATAATAGTAGTTGAACCAAGGTAATAGTCTAGAAAAACAAACTTTCTAGGCACTGTATCTCTTTACCTCGCATGTTTAGATATAGCAGTTAAGGTTTTCAAAAGAAACCCTTTGAAAACTTACTGCAAAGGCGTATATATCCTAAGTGTGCTAGGTGTAAAAGAAGAGCAAATCTTATGCAAATCTCCCACCAAGATGAAGTCACAATTAATACTTTGTACTTGAATTTGCCCCTACTTCTACTTGGGATCTGGCAGCCCAACAGCATGATAGTCTGGGAAGCACCTGTCTGGGAAGTCTATTCTTGTACTGCTGGAATAAACCTACCAGTACTTCTGCTGAAAACTGTTCTCTCATTTTACAGCAATCAGCACAGCCTTAATAGTGTTCAAAGGTTTTACTAATGCTAGAATTCACTTTTCTAATTTTTGGTCAATATCACCTCAACTTCAAAAGCGAAAGGCAGTGTAATTGCAACAGCAAGGAGTGAGGCTGTGAGGAAGGACTAAACCACATCAAGGTAGACTCAAGGCCAAAGAGGCAGTATCGTAAAGGAGATGTGAGAAGGGGCAGCAGCTTGGGAAGAGGATGATATCAGGGAATTCTTGAAAAACTGCTGGGAGAAAAAGAAAAGAAATCTGCAGTTATGTTGCCAGTTCCCATTCTTAGAATAAATTGAAAAAATGTACAAATTTTTTTTTTTCCTTCCTGGGAGGGAGGGTGTTTCTAAATTACTATGAACAGGTCTGGAAATGAGGCTTCAACAGAGACTGAAAGAATTATCAACAGTAGGCCAGAAGCACTAGAACACTTGTTTCCCTGAGCCCATCTTCAACTGACAATAACTCCACTAGACTTGATGAGTCATCTGTAAGAGAGTTTTATCCCTTTTATCCTTTTGCATTCATTACGTACAGCTCGGGACAGGCACTGCAACAAGCCAGCATATTAACAGCAGCAGGGCAGCCACATTAGCACCACGCTCATCCAGGCAGAGCAGCACACGCCTTATTTTTCATGTCACTTCTACAAACCCACAAGCACGGTGTGAAGTACTGTGATAGGGCAAGTATTTATATCTGTAGTCAAATGCAAACCTGGCAGAAAGTGTTTGCACCCAGTCCTTAAAATACTCACAGAATTTTTTTCTCTTAGGCCTAGACAAATGCTTGGTTCATCTAGAAGGAGTACCTGAAAGCTGATGGCTGCAAATACCTTCACAGTTATAAAACAACTCCCACCTGTTGCCAAACATCTTAGTGTTCTTTGCACTCATTACAGTTTTCACTATAAGCTAAAGGAGTTGTCTGATGGTCTAGATCCACATTTTGAAATCCCACTGGGAACACTGGAAGCCACTGGGCTGTGTACTGAAATGATGGATGAACGCAGCATTAAAACCTGAAGTACAGCAGGAGGAGATAGGGATAGCACCATCAGGCTCTACATCCAGAAGTTTATAAAGATTTTGTAAAGTAAAGCATAGGAAGTGCACTAAGTTAAGAGACAAAAATATAGTCACGAGGGGGAGGACACAACACGCACAGAAGCAGAGGCATAAGCAAGATTTAGCAATAAAAGAGCAACTGTGCCAACTTGCAGCGAAGCACAAACGAGTGCAAATTATTTTCCAGCCCTGAAAGGAGGGCAGTTCCACAGCCTAAATAACTGTTAGCTCACCAGCTAATAAAAAATGAAACTGGTGACCTAATTGCCATCATGATAACCTCTGAAAGAGCAGTAACCTGCATTTGGAGGGCAAAAGGACGTGTTCTCATGGCCTATACAAGAAAACAAGTGAAAACTGAGGAAAGGGGAAACTACAGGCAGGGTTGGGGGAGGGACGAACTGAAAGAACAACGGACTGATTTTGCTTTACAAAGCAGTTTCATGGAAGTGGCTACAAGACTGTTTCCAACACAGCAAGCCTGAACTTCTGTACTTTCTCTACAATCTAGAAAGATCTTTTACAGAATTATTTCTGAATACCATAAATTAGTTCTGATTGTCCATAACAACTGATGCAAATCAAAGTTTGGCTTCTGTTCTCTTGTTTAAGTTGCTTGTAGCTCAGGCTGGGAGTATGGTTAGAGTTTGCATAGGGTTGTTTAGTTTGGGATTCACTCTTTTTGATGGCGGAGAAGGTGAGGTGGAGGAGATCTGAAGAATTTGTACTCATTAAATATTTCAAGTGTTAAGTCTTCACTGTTTAAAAGCAATTCTCTCAATTGGAATTCCATTCAATTTCAAGGTCACATGACCCCAAAAGTCTACATAGCAACGTGATTGAAAGGGGAACTCAAAGTGTCTTTTATGTGTGAAATTTGAATATTCCGTTATTTCAGGATGTTGCCAATTCTAAGCTCTTTGGTCTGAGTGGCCTGATCAGAAGTTTTGTTGTATAATTTGCAATTAAAGATCTCATTCACTTTATGTTTTTTCATCATTCACTGGGATGCAGCACAGACAGAAGATGGAAGAGTGTATGTGTAAGGGCCACTCGGGGCAATATAATGTGGATGTTGGGCATTAGATAAATAATTACTGAAGAAGCATCAGCTTTAACTCCTGCTTCATCCTTTGCAATAAGGATGCAATATCTCCCCTCTGTTCATGTTCTCAAAACTGTTTACTGGAGGCTGAAGTTTCTTTTAAAGCTTTTGCCAGCTTACATGTCTTCACTGTAGTGAACATTTTGCTATTCAAACAGCTGTCTGCAGCTAGACAGACATTGTTTGCCTTAGCAGCTTAATCCTAGTTGTCTAAGTAAGTATTATAATAAAAATAAGCTATATTTTTAATACAAAGAGAACTTTCAAAATTATGGTGTCTTTTTCAAAAGTCGATCATGACACAGCTAGAGTCATATCAGAATTCTAACACAGATGTTAGTCATCAGCTGCTTAGCTTCTGGCTGGGAACTTTCTGTGAAAATACTGCACACAAACAGAAGGCTTCCTATGCTATTTGTACACTGCTGATACAAAGGCAAGCAAGGTCGAATGCAACAAACTGTTTAGAAAAGTCACCTTAATTCTTAAAATTCCTTTGAGAGCAACCAGTGCCATTCTTTATCTGAATGATGCAGTAATTTGTGTATAAATCTGTTAAATGGAATTTTTATTCTATGTTATGGTAAATGATCCACTCCTTTCAAGTGGGTCAAGAGTCATGAAAGCATATCTGTGATTTAAAGATATTTCTATTGCTCTTCAGAGTATTTGCTGTTACTCAAGCTTGACCTGTATCAGCAACTACCCATTGTAAAAGGGTTTGAATAGTTTCTCTTCTGAGATCTGAACCCCCGAGTGTATCTAGCAGGTAGATCAGTCATTGTGACAGGCCCATCGGTCTAAAAAGTACCTGCTTTTGGTATCCTCTTGAGCATACATATGGGCATTTTTAGAACATACTGCAAACAATTTCTTTACATGGGTTTTAGTTTTGTTTGGTGGTGGTGTTGCAGTGGACTCAGTTTACATTTCTGGTAAGAAGAATTTGTTTAGTTATCCTTCCAGACATCAGGTGTAGGTCCCAAGCAGGAGTTTGGGCCTCAATTTTCAAGTTACAAACTGCTAAAGTAGTAATTACAGTGATACTGACACTGGGATTGTTACAACAATACAGAATTTTGCCAGTGGCTTAAGAACAAAATTAAGATATTCAATGGATCAGAGAACACAAAATAAGTTACATCTAAAACATTGTGGGAGGAAATACGCACTTAATAAGACTAACAGCTAGTAAAGAGACAAATAGGAAGCAAAGTTACTTACTATGCATTAAAAAATTTAGCATCATTTACCATATTTGTATTCTGCAAAATTGGTGTCTATTGTGTCCTCTTTACGTAAATCCAGATAAAGATATCCTGAGAAGTCTGACTGCAGTTAACACATGGTACAAAAGGTCCTTGGTTAGGAAGTGTATTTAAAAAACAAAATCTGAGCAGAGGGGTATTAGAAGTGATTCTAAAACTTTTTCTTTCTTTAAGCAATGTTTTCCACTGAGTCCTAAAGGCCTAATCCATAATCAACAAAATTTCTAAGACAGTTAATCTGCTTACAGGGGATGGACGCTGGGGAGAAGATGAGAAGAATTGAATAGCTATGAGTAAAATAAATATTCTGTCTGCAGTATCAGCAACCTCAGGTGTTCAGAGCCATTAGCCAGGCTCTAAGAATCATGGCATTGGAACTGAGTTGTTTACATTTTCTGTGTCTCCTGAACCTCTAAGAAGTTGTCAAGTCATATTTTCAGGCTTTGCTTTGCAACCATAAACACTACAAAATCTTTTAAAAGCTTATCTCCTCTGGCAATAAATGACTTGTCTCCAAAAACTATAAGGAAGAAGCTAAATATTGTAAGTTACAATTTTTAGGACTTGGCAAAAACTGTGAGGATACTGGAGAGCTTATTATACTTTTCTTCCATTGTGCATCACCAATGTTTGCATATTCTCTATGCGTGAAGGACTTTATTAGTACTGTGTATGCTCTCAGAGATGAAGCTTTAGACCTTTGAGGCCACCTTGGGAATTGGCTGCATTCTTCTGCCTGTTTGTTTTGCTGCCCACTTACAGAAGTTTGTTCATAACAAACACTGATGCAACTACAAAATGCAGAGATTTAATTTAATCACTGGAAACAGCCACAGTAAGTTCGGACACTTGAAACAAAATGCTGCTTGTAATGCAGTAGGAAGAGGCAACACAGAGGAGTACAACAATCTTTGCTTATTTGAATGACAACATTGCCTCTGGTTGTCTAGGAGTCTCACAATACCCTCCCCTGTGTACTTTACAACAGAATTCACTGTCTGCTCCCCTGAAGGAGCATTAAAAACTGGTCCTGTGTCAATGCCAAATTGTTTTTCATGTATTGCGAGGACTACCAAGTCCCTCCTTCACCTGAAAAACCTGTTCCTCAGGCACTCCTCTTCCTCATATTTGGATGCACAGTCAGAGAGCTCATTATGAAGAATTTCATTTGGGTGGATTTTATATACAAGATGTGTCCCTGACTAAAGATTTGATACCTCTGTGTCCATGGTTTGTTGGCTTTATTTTTGACATTCTGTTTTTCGCCTTAAGTTTTTCACAAGTTTGGTTTTCTGGTTTTGGGTTGATTTTTTTTTTTCCAACTGTAATATTAGGAAGAAAAACCCCCAACCCTCTTATTTTGTGTGTTCTTCCTTTACTTTACCAGGAGGACTAAATGCCACTTGTCCTTTTTCATAATTTACATCCAGCTCCCATAAAGACAGACACATTTCTCCACAGTTCATTGTGAAAGAATTGGAACCGTGTATGCCACTACTGCTGACATAAGGACATCAGCAATACAGCTAAGGTCACAAAGGATCAGTAAAGGCATAATCTTAGATAGGATTTTGCAGAGTGACTCACACACCTGAGTATCAATCCTTGCAGCAAAGGCATATCCTAAAGTAGGACGGTGAAATTTTCCATAATAAATCCCATAATTTCCTGATAATTCCTGTTCTTTCTTAAAATAGTTCCTCTGGAAATGCCAACTTGAAAAGAATGTGTAAGCCTAAAATGCATGTTTAGTCTTTCCCTTTCTCCTTGATGTCAATGGGTTTAACAAAGGATATCACTTTTTCTTCAGGGTGAGAATACAGTACTTCAGGCTTATTTATGCCCCATATTACAAGCAGTACAGATGCTGCAGTCAAAATATAGTCTCAAACCAAAAGTACAATCTCAGGGATTTTATTTGAAAACACTGAATATAAACATTACTTGACCCAGACTACTCTGGAGCCAAAGTTGAGATTGCAACATAAAAAACTAAGCTAAAATCTCTTTAACAACTATGCACAGGAGTCTGCAATGCAGTTTTGAGTTGAAATTTAGATCTGCTTAGTCATCATAGTCTTAAGAGTTTTTGGATTTAAACAGATAACTGCCAGAAAAAACCTGATTTACTCCAAACTCACCATTGCTTTGGAGGTGAAAAGAGAAAAGATGTGTTCTATCCAAGTCTAATATATGACTGATTTTAACATTGTTATTTTGAATTTTTATCCACCTACCAAATTAAAAACTGGCCAGTTAGGAACTATATTAGGTACATCAAGTTCTTCCTCAATACATGATGCAATGAAAAACTTAGGTAATGCCTTCAGGTGTTGCCAGAGGTAAAAACCAAATAGCACCTAGTTCTCTAATTTAAGTTGCAAATTATCTGACAGAAGTGACAAAGAACAAGGCTGGAACAAATATTTTCCAGTTACAAAACATAAATCAGCTGCACTAGATCTTTTGTTGCTCCTTTCTGGAGCAGTCTGATGAACACACAGTTAGAAAATATATCAGAGGAAAGAAACAAAATTAAGTTAGAATAAGATACTTGTTAAGCAAATTTAAGATAAAAAAAAATTAAAATAGAATTACAATCTCATTTACATCCAGCTGTGGAAAATAAACATCTGCCTTACAAAGTCTAGTGTTCATCCATCTGTACTTTCTCTGCTCACTCAATGCCATTTTTATTTTTTCTTTTGTTCTTCACCCTGCAGTATCTGGATGCAATACTTTTTTACTTCTATTCCTCCATTTTCATAGGGGGAATATGTTTTCTTTCAGTTCCTAGGCCCCTGGTGTGGCAACAATTCCATGTTCCTTTCAGAAATACCTCTCTTTCTCACAGCTCAGCATGAATATGTCTTTTGCTTGGCACCTGGGGAAAGTACCATCCCAGGGGAGCAAGCAAGCTGGCAGGATTCATCCATATTCTGTCCCTCCCTCAAACCAAAGAGCTTCTATCTCTGAGAAGAGATGTGCTCTGGGATAAGGCTGATGGTAGCTATCAAAAGCATTTCTGGATATGATAGTCTCACTAATGGGGAAAGGATATGTTTGCTCTGTAACTTAAAACCGTATAGCTTTTCAGTAAATATAAGACAGCTTTAAATGGACAAATCAAATAGAGTTCATCACTATTGCAGTTTCTGGTGTTGGTTTTATTGCTTGACCTAAAGCTGCCGCTTGTGAAGGCGTGTGCCTGAGCCATGAAGGATTCTGCTGTAGGCAAGCAAGTTTTTGTCCTTCCTCTTGGATCAGAAATGCTTACTTATATGAATCCTAAAGTCTTAGAAAACCAGAGAAAATGCATTTCTGGTTTGTGATAGAGGTACCCCTTGATTCAAACCCCTCCATCTTGGTTACTCCTAATGCTTTAAGCCCTCAAAAACTTTTGCATCTATTAACTTTGCTATTGGAATAACTTTTATAATCATTCAATGCACAGAACTAACATAAATATGTTAAAGTGTCTATTGGATTGTGACCAAAGCACATTTAGACATCTTCTGCCACCTACCTACTGACTGGGTAGCTCTATTCCAAACAGTGCTCCACAAGCAGATTAATATTTAAAAAGATGTGATCAGTCTTCTTCTCCAAAATCTGGAGATTTCCAGGACACAGAAGACCTCTTCAGCAGTCTTTATCCAAAAATAACTATAAAGAGACAGAGCTCCGTTCCACAAGGACATTTATTTCTGGGATGATAAGGAAAAATACCTTCCTTACCTCAGGTGAGAGATGTGACTAGAATTGCATTTATTCATTGGGGTGCACATAGCTGGGACTAGGCTAGTTACACAGAAGTTGGCAAAGCCTTTGTAAATTCCTTCTTCAACTTTTACATTATGTCTAGAGAAAGTTCAATTGTGGAATGAATTACAAGGAATTGGAATAAATCTGGAATGAATTGGAGTCCTACAGTCAAGCTAAAGAAAGGAAAATTACATTTATTTACATGGAACATTTTTTTTTCCTTTGGAGTTAACACACTCATCATGTATGTAAAGTACACAGCTGCTGATTAAAAGATTGCAAAAGGGATGCAGAAAAAATCTTTTTAAACATACAGAATGAAATCGTTTGAGTGGCATTTTGTGATTTGTTTTCCAATTAGGAATGACATTTAATTTTAAGGCTTCAGCTGTTTTTAAGATAACATTTTGTTGGTTCAGGTGCATATGCCTACTAGTGTGATTACTGATTGTAACTCTCAGGGTTTTAGGCACAGATACATGGTCCCTTATATCTTTTTCCAATAGTCTCAGTTTTAATGTGTAGGACTATACTTACTGCTGTGAGTGACACAACTCCAGATTTAATTTTGCTTCCAGTTTTTATGTATTATGTATATTTCTAGATTATTAAGGAAGCTGTAGGTTTTAGATCTTCACTGACTCCACCAGTATTGGTGGTAGACCTTTCTCTTCAAGAAGAACAAGGTAAAACACAGCTTGTTATGCAGACCAGAAATTGTCATAAGGTCAGTTTTGAGATGTGTAGGCATTAGCACTGATTTGACACTTTTCACATTAGAATTCTATGGTCAAACTAATAAAATGTACTTCCTTCACAATAAATATTTTTTAAGTTGCTTATCTAAAAATGGCAACATTTACAAGGAAAATTCACTTTTTTTAAAGTACCCCAACTGTATGAGATGCTTCATAGAAATAAGCAAAACTACATCTATACTGATTACTTGCACATAAGAGGCTGCAGTGATGGCTCACACACGTTAACCTGACAGAAATTGACTCTCATGTGCCCAGTTGCTCGCTCCCATCATCTTCCTCAATGCTGATACAAGCAGGGAGGCTTTTGAGCTGGCACAGTCAGGCAAGTTAAAGACCATATGCACCCATTTTTGCATGTAATCAGCAGGATTTAATCATATTAAACAGACTGTATAATCATGACCTAATTCTGCAAAACTGTGAGTTTGAGTTTTGCATCTTAAATGACTGCACATTTTAATCATGTTATAGCTTATATGATACTAAGCACAAAGCAGGAAACCTATGCTAAAGAAATCTATTTCCACTTCAATAGGATGCAGTTGAGAGCAGTACTGAAGGAAAACTATGATGAGGGAATTAGTAGGTTGGATATGTGCTTTTATATAATATCAAAAATAGGTGTCCCACAAAATAAAAAGAGGAAGGACATGGAACCAGATTATTTCCTGTTTTGCTTTTAAAAAATTGTTTTCTTTGAAATGCTTGCCTGTCTTTAAAAAATGCTTTAAGCAAACTGCCTGGATTAAATCAAAACAGTAATTATGATTTCATGAGTTATTTTGGATCTTTTAGGACTTAGGCTTTGATCTCTGATATGCTATATTATATTAGTGTTTGTTACAGACCACCATGCTTTTACTTGACAAATAGGGAATCTTTCATTATGCTGGGACTTACATATAGTCACAGTATCTTGCTGGGACTATAAAAATAATCTTTTTTCCTATATAAGCTTAATTCTATAGTTCAATTTGGGTTTTTATGAGAAATAGGGAAATTTTCCAGACCAAATAAAGCGTTAGCCATTTTTTATGTATTTGCTGTTGTATAACATGCAGATTACGGCTGAAGGGTGTGTTTTAAATTGTATCTTCAAATTGGTTTTTATAAGATAACAAAAATGCCTGTGTGGGCTCAAACGTGTATGTGTGTTGCATGCATGCACATATGCATGTTTATCTCTCTGTTTTCCATTAATGCCTTTGAGCCCTTTGGCTAATTCCAACCAAATTAAGTTAGGACCATAGCTCTAAAAATAAATATGTTCCTTCAAGGCTTGGAAAATGGCCAAGTAAAATAAGGAAATCTTATCAGTGTTCTGATTAAAGGAAAAGTTGTCATGTAAGTGCATACATTATTAGACGCTAGAGAAGCTACCTTGAGACACCCTGTTTAATTATCTCAGATACGGAAAAGAGGAACTTCTTCGCTAATGCCTAAACTGGATGGTGCCTGTTAAGATATATTCAAGATGCATAGCTGTCTGGTTTTATGTCTTCTTTCTTTTCCAGCCTTGGGACTGTTTCCAAGTCCTCCATTCGTGTGCAGCCTTTGATGTTACAGCTGTTAAATCCCTGGAATATCCAGCTCCATGAAATTACTTGAAGAGTTTTAAAGGGTACCTGCTGCCTCCATCCATCCTGTGTTTGTTGCCTGCAGATAGCAGCACCAAATAGGCAGAGTGTCCTTCAGGAACATGCATCCATACTGCTACCCTGTCTTACACCCTCTGGGATGCTCTATAGCTCGTGGCAGTCAGATAATTAACTGAAACGTCTAAAGATAGATTTGCAGAAGCTTCTCGGCTCATTTTCACCTGTGAAGTCATAGGCCAATCTCCGTGGACTAGCAGACACTTGGTGCTGCCAGCCGCCTTCAAAGGTCTCCAGAGCACTAGATCTCATAGCTTAAATGACTTGAAAGTGCAAGAAACTCTGCAGGGTGTGCCCTCTTTGATACTTTACAACTGTTTTGTTGTTGATTTTTTTCCCCATTTGTCTGATACTTCCAATCCAAATGCTATCTGGCAGAATAAAAGTTTCTCATTAGTCTCACATGTGTCTATGGTACTTTTGTCAGACTTCTGTGATTTACATAATCTTGATTTTCTTGAAGCCCCCACACACATACAAGAGGTTTCTTAGTTTTGTGATTGAAGAGAAAGATGCAAGAAATGATGTAGTAACATAAAAGCAAATCAAAAAAGAAAAAAAAAGCCCACAACTTCACACTTACAAATAATCTAAGATTATTTGTGATTTTGATCAATGAATTCATATGTCCTTGTATTGTCCTTGTATATGACTAGTGTGTCTTAACTAGGCAAAGATGTTAAGGAGGACATTCAGAACACCCATAGTGTGATAAATAGATGCTATAATATTGGCTTTCTGCAAATGTTAAAATAAGTAATGTTAAAGTAGCTTTTGTAACAGTGGCTTTGTCACAAATAGATGCTATATGTAAAATGCTATATAAGGTAGCTTTGTTATGAAGATGTGGTTTTCTTAATACTTTTTCATTGGGGGGAAAAAACTTAGAAATAGCTATGCTTATGAACTATTTGCCTGGACCCCCCTGCTAACGGCATACCAACAGATAAGTCCTGTTGATTCCGGGAACTATCGGGGCAAGATTCCATTCTGAATTGTTACTCGAAAGGGTTTGAATATGCAACCATCTGTTAATCCCAACTCCGGGAACTACCGGGGCAAGATTCCATTCTGAATTGTTACGGGAAAGGGTTTTGAATATGTATAATTGTGTATGAATATGTCTAATTGTGTATGAATATGTAATACTCCGGGTGTATGTAAAGGATGTCTCTGAGGTCAAAGGTGTGCTCTTGGCTGAGGGCCAAAAGCACCCAGCGCTGTGACTTTTGCTTTATTTTCCTTTTCCCTTATTGTCCTTTATTAAACTTTTCAATCCTAACAGGAGAGTGAACTTCGTTTTTCACACATAGCAACAGCAGTGCTACAGTCACATACTACTTTTAGATTTTTTTTTTGTTTGCATAGAAAAGGTGTTCTCCATTTGGCATAGAATAGAATTACTATAAAAATGTGTTCTAAGTTGTAATTTGGTCTTTTCTGGTTATTCTGTATGCAAATATATTCAAAATGCTTGATGAAGTACTAAAGCGTTGTTCTATGTGCAACTGCGTTGAATATAGAAATTAGGAGAAGAAGAGACTGATTTATTGCTATACTTATTTGAATTGATGGGCATTTCATTTTGCAATAGATTTTACAAGTTTTAAAATGCTAAGAAATATAAGGACAACTATTTACCTCTTTTAAAGTAATTATGGAGGACATTTGGGGAAGTAATCATCATCCATACTTGAAACTATTGCTTTAAAGGCAAACATCAATAGCTTTTTTGTGTAATGGTGTATATACGTAGTAAGAATTTGGAAGCTTTTATGGAGTTTGTGATCTTTCATGAAGCTTTTGGGGAATGCTGGCATTTCTAAAATATTTTTCTATAGAAACTAGCATGGAAGGCCATTGATATAAAAAATAGAGTCTAATTAAAAACTTTAAATATCTGTGGATGCATTCTATAGTTCAATCATAAAAACTTATTTATAGCCAAACTGTTTTATAACTAAATATATATTTACTTAAATACTAAGACCAAAATACACAATGGAGAAAAGTTATCTTATTAAAGGTACAGTTTCTTGCTATTTCAATTAAGATATGAGATTTCAAAATAAAATGGTGGGAACTCCTGTAATGTCTTCCTACAAGACCTAGAATTACGAAACTTAATATTCATGGTAATTTTAAGTTAAAAATTTACTTTCAAAGGCTAATTATATATCCTAAGGAGCAGAATAAGCTGTCTTAAAAACTGGAAATTAATATTAAAGTTTGCTTTTCTGTGGATTTATAACATAGTCATGTACTCTTGTAATAATTCCATGTTGCCGCAGGTCCATATAGCACGTCTATTGCAAAACTCTGGTCCTCTCCAAGACCTTTGTTGGCCTCATCCCTACCAATATCTCCAATGTCCACCACCATTGGCAAACATATCCCAAATAGCCCAGCACTCAGCATATCCTAAATCTACCCTAATTTTACCTGCTGTTTTTATGGTATGACTGGCAGCTGCGCTGGCTGGCTGGCCAGTGTAAGTAGACCAGCCAAGCACTTCCATCAAATAGGATATAAAATGTTTCCATTCTATATGTCTTTCTTCTAATGAACTTTAGTAGCAGCTCTTTTCCCTCTAGAGGGGTCATTTTTTTTTTTCACTGAATATGAGGACATATATCAACTGTGAAACCTTAGTGCTTTTGTGGTCACTGATGCTACCAGGTTCCAAGTTACCAGGAGAGGAGCTTGCACAAGCAGAATCATTTCATAACTTCTGAGGGAAATGCATAAAAAAAGAGCCAAATTCAAGTTTAAAGAAGTCACATTATCTTTTGACTCTCTTTTGCATTTTTTTTTCTTAGTGGCTTTAACATAAAACCCATTAACCATTATAGAGAAGTAATTCTGCGCATGATCTTTTTGAATCCCATGCTTTCAATCTAATGCATTGGGTCCTAAAGTGATATTGGGTCAAGCATATGATTCTGAGCTGCTAAGAAGTGAGAAACAAACTAAAGCTGAAGAAGAATTAGCCTCTGAATCAATATGTCTCTTGTGAAGTCACATCATATTCCCTGCATATGTATTCAGGGATGACCCTTTACTCTGTGGCTCAAGTGTATAATAGACTAGGCCTGCCACTTCCACAGTAGTTTTGCCATCCCTGGATTGAGAGTACAGGGTGTCACTGATGAGCATTTCAGTTGTGAGGCTCGTTCTACATTGTCTGTCAATCCAATTATAATTATGTTTATTCATGAAAATCTGTAGTAGTTTCTGATGTTCTCCCAAGCTTCTAACATTAGTTCAGGAATACCGTAAGATTCTTTATTTTGCCAGCTTCACAACAATCTGTCTGAATTTCCTTTTAATCACGTTTTCTTTTTTCTTTTTTCCCATATAGGCCCCAGGAGGCCAAATTTAGTGCATTAAATCTTCCACAGTGATGCCTCTACCTTTATGCTTAGCTGAAGAACTGACTCAAAATTAAAAATAAAAACCTCTCCAATCAAAGGATGAAGCGACTGGTAGGTGTATAAATTCACAAAATAGTTTAAAAGTCAGAAAATATATCTAATGCAGTTACTGTCTGTCAGACAGACAGCCATGTGAAAAACCACATTTCTTATAAAATTTGGGACAAACTGTTTTCAAGAATTACTGTATTTNTGGCGGGAGACTTCTGTGAGAGTGGTGGCTATCTCGCCATAGCTACGCATGAGCAGCGTTATTTTATTCATCAAAATTGCTTAGTACATAGTCTCTTGAAGTTTAAAAATCACATTCTCTGATGCAAAGCAGATTGTTACTAATGGGAAATAAGTATTGTCCCCAGTCTTTATCCCAGCTGGTGTTATTAATGTTTCTAAAGGTATACCTATGTTCAGTGGCCTTTTTAGACTAATTCTCTTTCTGAGAGGATTTCAGAGGCAATCTGGTTGTTTAATGGTATCAGTTGAGCCACTCAAAGCAAAATTTTGGAGTTATTTTTTTTCCATCAGGGTGACTGTAATTCTGTAGCAAGAGGAATTCTCTTGGTGAATGAAGAGATACGGTTCATGTCAGGGCCTCAAATGCACAGAGAGGCTGCAATTGCTGTGAGAGTCTTCACCTGAGACCTGGACCCACACAGCTGCTGCCCCTGGCCCAAGACCTCCATTTAAGCTCTGTCTTGTTCTTCATTTGAAAGTTAAGTCCCTTATCATTGATTGTAAATGGGTGGAGAACTATGCCAAAACTCTCATTTTTCCATGTGTACTACAAACCTATTCCTTCTCAAGCTCCCTTGCTCAACAACTAGGAGTAGAGTTAATAAAACAAGTTCCCTGTCTAAAATCTGCAACAAATATCTTGCCTGATTTAAGTTTCCACTTCAGTAGCATCTGAGAAAATAGAGGAAGGAGTGGTGGGGCAAGCAGTAGGAGAGAAATACACAAGAGTATGCTTTCCTAAGAGAATCAAAGGTCCTGGATGCTTCCCTATGTTTCAAAAGGTCTTGTGTGGTTTTTCACAACATGTGCCAGGTGATGTTGGTTGTGTACTGGGGTTATGGCTTTTATACTGGGGCTATGAATTCTCATGCTGATCTGTTTGCCGTGTGTAATTCTGCAAGAAGTGATGGAGAATTGAATGGTTTGGGCTGGAAGGGCCCTTAGAAACGCCCTCCTGCAGCTCCCATCAGTGCTGCGGTCTCTGCCAGCACCTTGCGGTGGTGCTCGGCAGGGCCAGCGCCGCCGGGTGTGGCTGCAGGGTGGGAAATGGGCTGTGACTCAGCCCGCTCCTTCCAGTTCTCCTACCCCAACTCAGTGCCAGCTCAAGCACCTTTATCGAGACTGTTCATTAATTTTACTTTCTTTTAGTCAGAAGATAATGATTTTTACAGAATAAACCCAGCAGCCATTAACTGGTACCACTTTACTGTTGGGTGCTTGAAGCAACAGGACTTAGCTTGAGAAATGTAGACTTAAGAACTTCTTTTCTCGAGCAAAGACTTTTTCCAGACTAATCCTGCATCTCTATCAGTACTTGGTGCATACATTTATAGTATTAGAATTTCTGAAGAAGTTCTATAAGGAAAATTTGGCATGTGTTTGGTTTCTCTGTGTTCCTCATTGTGAACTTTATCTCCTAGCCTATTCAGTGACAACAGATGTCAGAGCAGGTTATTAACTGCTGCTTTTAGCTAAGCTCTGCAATTTGACTTCCAAATTGCAAAACAGAGGGCTCTGCAGCCAGAGGCATATTTAGGGTATAGCAGCGTGTCTCTTCAGTGCAGCACTATCTCCAGTGTCATTCACATGATTTCAGTGGTCCCAGTTGAAGTTGGCAAAGCATGTGGCTAGTGAATCAACTCAACTGCAGCAAAGCAAATGTGTTAGGCAGGTAGAGACAGGGATATTTGACCCCTTCTCTTGTCTTCCAGATGGGACTGAGATTCGAAATTCCAGACTGTGGTGGTCATAGGTTGCGTTTGTTCACATTAGAATTGGGTCATTGCAGTTTATTTTTATACCTCCTTTTTCTTATCTTGCCTGTACTCAGGCTGCTTATTGAACAAAGGCTGCCTGAGCTACTAGTAGAGTTAGAATCCAGCCTCTGCATAGCTCTAATAAAAAAAAAAAGTGATCAGATAGAAACTTATCTTTTAAAGGAGTTGTCTGAATGGAAAAAGATATGCTTTTTCAAATGCTTTCCATTGCTTTAACAGTTGTCTATCATTGAACTTAAGTACAGGGATGCACAGGTCCTTGAAGAAACCTGTCTGTAAATACTGCAGATGAAAGCAGTTCTACATTTAAAAAAAAAATTGTCCTGCTTCTAGGGAATAGTCATGCATTTATGGATAGTGCAGGTATTCACACTGCTTGTCCTAGGTATTTGAGGCCTTCAAGACTGACTATCTATGAAGATAAATGTACTTTTAATAAAAAGTATGTATTTCTAATTTTTTGAAAATATCATGTCGTGTCAGTTTCAAACAGTATTAAATGATGCTATGATTCTGAATATTTCAAGAATGCTCAAAACAAAGAACAGGATCCTTTAATTACTGCAGACAAGATATACCCCTTATAATATTCTCTCTTTTTCTTCTATTTTTAAAGGATTTTAATGGTAATGAAACTAAACAAACATTTCCAAATGTGTGAAATGGATTATCTGCCATTACTACATGTCAAAACCTTCATTTCATGATCATTGGACTCATACAGAATTAGGTGGATGAGAAGGAAAGAAATGGCTGTGCATGAGGGAGGTGGGAAAAAACGTATAAGCAGAGCAGACTCACAGAGTAGGGAAACAATAATTTATTACTTTATAACTATAGCTTGATAAGCAACTACTTGACATGGGCTGAACTGCACATTTCCCCTGTATTTTGAGGACTAAGTACTTCAATTGAGAGAACAGATGCAACTTTTTTAACATTTAATGGCTTTGTGCAAGCTTTTTCACTATTTCGGTATCTGTGATGTGAGGAGTATTTACAAAGCATGGTAATGATAGAGCAACAGTAACAGCATGGCTTTTACAAATGCTTCTGAAGTGCTAGCGACAGACTTAATGCTGCACGACAGCTCTGTAGCAGGGGATAACATGGTTACGTCATGTCAGCTACTGTCTGAGATAGAATTTACTGGTGGATTTGAGGCTTGCTGTGAGTTATTACAGAGGAGCAAGGCATCATGCTTCCAGTATATCGTGACAATACAGTGAATATGCACAAACCACCTACTTTTTTTTTTGTTTGCTTTTATTGCTTGTTTTACATTAGAATTTTGTCAGGGGCTCACTATTCATCCATTCAGGCCTTTGCTTGACCTCCTGGCTCTCAGCTGGAAGGATCCTTGAAAAGCAACTAGATCTTTTAGACCCCTCTTTCCTCTGGAACTCTCTTACGGGATTCTTCCAAGTAAACCCCTGAAGAGACCTGAAGTTCAGAGCTGTGATTCTGTTTATTGGATTTGTTTCCTTTTTTCAGGATCCTGAACTCCATGATGTCATGTGGAGCCACTGCAGCCAAAGCTACCCTCAAAGCTACCTGCCTCTGTTCATTCCTTATTTGCCCATCTTAGGAAGTGTCCACCAATGCCCTCCAGAAACCTCCTGGATTGCTTGTGCTCTGCTCTGTTGTCTGTTTATCAGATGACTGGTAGTTCAAGTCATTTCTGAGGAATAATTGCAAATATGAAGCCGCTTCAGTTGTCTGAAGAGGCCTCACCTACTCTTGATTAGACAGTCAGTAGGAGACACCCACCAAATCCTGGCCATCCTGATCTCTTCTCTCATCCCAGTCCATAAGCTTTCAACTGCATCGTTGTCCATCCCACGGCAGAGCTCTGGGCATCCCTATTGTTCTCACACATGAAGGGCTGTTCCCTCTCCTTGCCATCCTAGCTCTGTCCTTCCTAAAAAGCCTACATCAACCCATGATAGCTCTCCAGTCATGCGAACTATCCTACGATTCTCCTCCCCCCTTCCATTCCCTGTGCTGTGGGTGTTAGTTTGGGCACGCAAGAGGCACCCAGCTCTGCTGATTTAAAAGAAAAGTATAAGATCATTCCCTGTCGTATTTTCCCTCTTGTCAGTTCCTTCTTTCTCCTTTCTGCCTTGTTTTGGAGGTCTGCCTTATCCCTCTCTTCAAGCAATCTTTGCTTACCAAACCTGATCCCCAACTTCCTCACTCACAAGCTGATCTGTTGTTTGCAAAAGGAGAAGGGAGGGGGAGATAAAATAGCTTAATCTTTTTAGCCGTTCCTTTATAGGTGGCTACTAATTTAAGTTTATCCTCTCTATTCAATCATAGATTTCTTCACAGTTTGTGGGATTTGAAATCTTATTTCCAGTTTAATTTGTAGGGAGCAATGCATTAAAATCTTACTGGGAAAAGGCTTCCAGGCTTGTGAACATATGGCATGATTTGGTCAACCACATTGTATCAGAAAACTAGTGCGAAAGGAGTACGTAATAAGCTTGTTCTGCATTAAGGGACTGACAGGTGTTAGTGTAAGGGAAAGTATCGACGGGGTCTAACTTCCATCTCCCTTTCTGCCATAGAATGCGTGATATGCATCTTTTATGTACTTCTTGTTGTATCTCTAATAGGGACGTATTTTAAAAAATATAATATCTGTGTAAACTGCTCTGGGAAATCAGATTACACAAACCATCAGTGTCTGGAGAAGGTAGGTATTCAAAGGACTGGTCAATGACCACCTGCAGTATTCACTGCTGTCCTCAGCTGCCTTAATGCAGAGATTACTTTTCTACAGGGCAACAGAGGATTTATCAGCACTTTCAAGTTACTTGTTGGGATGGAACAAACTTTCCTCATAGCAGCACTGTAGTGCTGAGGTTTGTCTGTGTAGCCTAAGCAGTGCTGATAACACACCAGTGTTTTGGCTATTGCAGAGCAGTGCTTGCATGGCATCAAGGCCGTCTCTTCGTCCCCACCCTGCCAAAGGCCAGCAGGCTGGGGTGAGCAAGAGGTTGGGAGGCTGGGAAAGCTGTCCTAAACTCCCCACAGGGATATGTGATATCATGCCCAGCAATAAAAGCTAAGGGGTGAGGGTGTGGGAAAGGTGGAAATGGACCACTTGTTATTAAGGTATTTGTCTTCTGAAGTGACTGCTATATATACTGAGGCTCTGCTTCCCAGAAAGTGGCTGGACAATGCCTGCTGATAAGAAGTAGAGAATAAATCTTAATCTTTTGGTTTTGGTTTTGGTTTTGGTTTTGGTTTGCTTCTGAATACAGCCTTTGCTTATTTCATTAAAGTGCCTTTATCTTGACCCATGAGCTTTTAATCTTCTTTTCTCCACATCTTGATGAGGAGGGGAACTGAGAGAGCAGCTTGGTGGGCACCTGGCAGCCAGCCAAGGTCAACTCACCACACTTAATGAACACAGTTAATAATATTTTAGTTTAAATACAAGTAACAAAATTCAGAATTCTTGCAGCAGATATAGGGGGCAGTAGATATTTATTTGCTTTAAAATGCATCTAGAATGAAATGAACCAGCTAATGAATTTGTGGAGACTTGCTAATACATATTCAGTCCCAATGGACTGAAAGTGACTGCCAGATGAAAAATTGTCACCCTGGTTTCAATAATACTTGCTCGGACTATTGATCACCATTAACAGGGTGAGAATAACATATGCTAGTAATGATCTCTAGCTCCTTACTGATTTTTAAATGGATTTATATCTGTCAAGAAATTAGGCACATCATCAGATTCCATTTTTAATCTATAACAAATGTGTACTTCCTTTGCTAGTGTTCAAAGATTATGCTGACTTCTGGTACCCGGGTCCTGAATAATGCAATAGTAAAGCTGTCTATCTTGAATATAAATATAACCAATATTAAGATCAAGGATTTAACTCTAGGTGGCAGTTTATTCCATATTTTTTTAAATGCAGGCTTAGCAGAAGCATAGTGATCAGCACCGTTTTGTAAATGCAACATTATAAATGCTGAAAGAGAAAGCAAATAAAGCTGCGGTAACAGTTATTCTGATTTTTAAAATATATTTCTTCCTATAACCATGTCACTGACAAAATGAATTTTAGAGGGTAAGACTAGAATTTTACTTTCCTGAGGATTAGTCTTTTCTATAATTCTGAGATGGCTGGGAAGAGCCTGATCCTGGCTCTAAAACACATCTGCAATTCTTCTTTTACCATATTTTGGGCCAAACTAGTCAGTAACTGCTAAATAAATAGTCTTCAGTGTTCTTGCTACTGCTGCTACAAGTATTTGATGTTGGTTGCTGCTCCTGAGCAGTCTGCTCTCTTTTTTCAGCCCCTGGCTGCATTGCTTACTGCTGAAGGTTCTGATGTTCAGGATATACAGGACTATAAAATAATTCAGGTTGGAAAGGAAGAGCCCTGGAAGGTCCTAGTCCTACCCTCTGCTCAAGGCATGGTCAGCTGGGAGTCAGGCCAGGTTACTCTGCTCTCTGCAGAGAAGTTAATTTTGCAGACTGATGACTTTGGTGTTCAGTTACACACGCAAAGAAAGCCAGGGGAAAGGAATGTCGCTCCTTCATGTTACTCGGAAGTAATTACTGAGACTGACTGAGTATAACTCAGAACTGAGAGACTCAGTGGACACTACTGAGTGTTACATATAAGGAAAACTTAAGAGATTTCCTTTTCCTCCTACACAAACCTGAGCTATATGAAGAATTTTAATGGTGGTCTCAAGTGGCATACCAGGCCATATGTATTGTAAATATATATGTGTATATATATATATACTTCAGGCATATATGTTTGAAATGCAGGAATGATCAAGAACTGTGATTTTCAGTTGGAAAAATCTAGAATATAAAACTCCAGATGTCATTGCTGATGAACTAAACTCTGGTTTAGTAATTAGAAAGACAAGAAGTACAATTAAAAGAAAATGTTCAACGTTAGGTAGAAGAGTATTAATTTGGTATATTTTGAAAGTAGAAGTCAGAGAAGGAAGTAAAATTCTCAAGAAAGAAACTGATATAGAAGCTTTTTTTTTTTTCTCTCCTTATGATTCAATAGCAAACAATACCATCCTGCTGTAACTGATGCCAGTGACAAAACATTCTGTGACTTCAGCTGTGGCCAAATCAGACTCACTAACTCCAGCACCATCAACTGAGGTGGGAACAGATGTCTGTATGCTCTACCTAATCAACATGCAGGGTTTACGATAGGTCAGATGTTTGGTTTAAACTGGGAAAAGTTCCTAGCTTAGCCTGATTTTTTTTTTGGGGTGTGTGTGTCTTAAAATCCCTGTGGGACAGTAATTCAGACTTAATATACCTTGGGTGATATTCAGTATTTCTAAAATTAGCTAAATATTCCAAAGCTAAATATTGCCTTCAAGAGTGACTAAATATTTTGGGGTTAGGGGGGAGTCTGAGGAACCATGTCACTGTATGCGTTGCAGCTGATGCAAGCCTGTTATGTAACATGGGTCTTGTTGATAAGACTGAGAGTTTCTAATTTTTAATTTAAGTAGATTCATAAAGATAATTTAAGTTTTTGGGTAGCTATGTCTATTTCAAAATGCAGTGTTGGATATTCATAGATATCCAATCCCAAGCTCGTCTCTGATTGAGATGAGTGTGATGACTAAGGAATACAATAGATTGCTGCAAGTGAATATGGGAAGTAGTCCCAGCAATTTACTTCATTTTGAGAGACAGAAGCTCTCTCTGGATGACGGTTGAAATTCTTGCAGACAATCTAAGTTCTTTAAATGAAGTAAGAGAATTTTAACTTTTCACAGTAATATAAGTTTTCATTTTAATTATTACTCTATTTGAAGGCATATTAGACTGTACACAATCTAGATGGACTAGAGAGACATGGCCATCAAACTGGCATGCGGGGTACCTAAAATCTTACTTAATTTCTACTGTTTCTGTAACTTTTGGTAAGATGCATGCAATTGCCAAATCCCAAACAGTGGACTTTTGATTAACTAGATCTTGATAGATCTGCAAGACATGTTGTAGTCTCTGAAAGACAGAGTAAGAAACCCAGTGCAGACATTTACAGAATAGGGCCACTTTTTAGCTTCTTCCTCTGAAGGTTCTCACTTCCCCAGCAGCTGGGAACATCCTTGGCTACCCAGTGTGGCACTGCTGGCCATGGTGATTTAAACTATGTTGCTGGGCTTCATACAGAAGCAACCAGGACCCACGTGCGTGTGCTGCACTCTGGTGCTTCTACTGTGGGGCAGGGCACAAGGCTGCACCAGACACCTGAAGGAGCAGTGGTATCTCCATTTCCAGAGCCATTTGCTAAGCAAAAATGTGCCACTTATTTAAGTTATAGCTGTGAATGCTTAAAAGACTCTCCCTATTTTTTGTAAGTGCATGTTGGTTCTTAAAAGTGCATGTAACTGGACTTTGTTTGCAATATTTCAAGTGAAAAGACATTCCCCAAGAGGTGTGGGTCTTCCACCAATTCTGCCTAAAACAATCTCTAACAAGCCTAAAACAAGCTTTCACAGATTTTTTTTTATCACTAACAGCAATTTAAGTCAAGGCAAGATCCTTAATTTATTTCAATCATGCCTGTTTTCAAAATCCCCATTCTCTTTTTGCTCTCGTGCCTACTGAGCACTGACAGCACCACTAGTTCTTGAAGTGGTGTCATTAAAGAAGGTTGGCAGTTTGGTCTTAATGCTTTTAAAAATTTTCCATATGGTATAGCAGTCTCCTAGAGTTCAGCTTTTTGGTTTTATTTTTGTTGTGAAAACATAAAAATCCTGAACTCTCAGGCTTCTGGCTTGAAAGGACTTCATTACCAGGGTTTCTTCTATCTCTGTTTCCAGATTCAGGAATTAAGTCCATTAGATGCATACCTTCTTGCACGGGTACACATACTGTCACCTAGATTTTTCCTTAAAAATACGTACTACAAAAAAAAAACCAATGATGGGCCAGTCTAGGTTGTTGAGTACAAGCTCTAGGTGGTACTTTTTCAGTTTTGGAAGTTTTGTGTCTACATGGGAATGTGTTAGAAATGCCACCACCCCTATAGCAGAAAGCATCATGGTAAAACATGATTTACTATGGATTGGATTTTCCTGAAATTATATTTATAGAGAAGTTAAAGCATCCAGAGCTGGTTTTATTTTAGGCACTCTCATTTTAAAGCACTCAGTTATAGGTCAAAACCACTCTAAGCATTAATATTAATTGAAATTTTTTTCTTGATTTCTCATTATATGACTCATCAAAACAGTGTCAAATCCTACTGATTTAACTGCTGACATTGCAATATTTCTATTACTACATGAAGAACAGAGTGAAATCATCTTTTAAAAGAGGCTAGCTAGGAAAGGTACATATTTCCATGGAAAAACTAATAGTTTTAAAGTTACTCAGTAGTTAATTTTATACTCTTCTACAGTTTAAACTGTCATGCTTATTCCCTACATCTCATATTCATTTAACAACACCCTGAATTCATACTACTACAGAAGCATGTTAGAAACTTGTCATTTATAACCAGAAATAAACAGTCAGAAAGGTAAACTAAGCTCGAGTCAACAGAACAAGTATCCATCTTTCTCTCATTCTCCCCTTGTGCTAAACACATTTATTATAGCTACCACTGTACCTTTTCCAGTGCTGCAGAATTCCTCCAGAGGTGCGCATCTTCAAGCGGATTTCCAAATGTGCCAATAGGAAGCCTCATTCTTTGAGCAGACTCGTTTCCTGTGTCTCTGAATGAAATTTAGAAAAAAAAAATAGCCTGTATTCTAGAAGAACAAATGAGGTTTATAACCTGAAACAGCTTTCTCTGCTCTCCTTTAAACATCAGTATAGAAACACTATGCTATGTTATCTTCTGTACAGATCACTGCTCTTAGCATTAGGCTATCCATTGCATGTAATCCTGTGTTCTCTGTTACGAAAATAAGAAACTGTAATGGACCTTACCTGCCTATTAGTTGGAATTATGACAGGTCTTATTTTGACAGAATACTTTTGTGGATTGATTCTCTTTTTTTTTTTTTTTTTTTTTTTTTTTTTTTTTTTTTTTTTTTTTTGTTTCTGTGATTGATTAATAATTTCTATTTATAATTGCTATGAAATGTGACTATTTTTCCTTAAAGTTTAAGCTCTTAACAGGTCCCATGGCTATTTTAAGGATATGAAAGTTTCTGATACATAAAAATTTAAAGATCTTTTGAAAAACAGGTTTAATTTTGAAATATTCTTTTTGAAAAATAAATACATATTTGAAACATGAGAAAATTCAGCTGTTTCAGTAAAGACGGACCTAGTATTTCCAAATTCTTGTTTTAAATACAGAATACAAAGAGAGGTGGAAATGTCTCTCTGAAGCAGTGGGAGTTATCAGAGAAACACAGGCCTCAAACAGAGAAAGATCTAATCAAAATGCAGTTGTTGTTATCCTTACAGAAAAACAAGAGTGGATTCCCAAAAGAGAAGAATCTGTGTTGTGAATTGGGCTGCAGCAATCTACCACAAATAGAGGTAATTAACAAAAATATAATATCTGAACTAATTCAAGTATTAGTTATGAGAACATTTTGACTCACTTTAAAAAGTGACTAATTTTTTTCTGGAATTATGCATTTGCTAATGTTCTGTAACATCTCAGGAACTGCTTAGTTGCCATCAGCATCCAAACCTTTCTGAATTCTGTAGCAGTTGACTACTTAGGTCTTCTGAAAATTTCAGCCTTAAATCAACATCTCAGTGATTTAAAGGAAAGTTATTTTTCTGAAATAAAGCAAGTATTGTAACAGTGCTTCTGGCAGCATTATAAAGAGGAATAGATGCAACCTTGGGAGGTGATCTAATCAATCTATTTGAACAGAACAGGAATATTGTGCCATGTCTCCTGCCGTCTCTATTGTTGTTAATTGATTCTGGTGTGATGTTTGGCTTTTTCATAGCAGCATGAAACTGCTAACTCATGCTCACTTTCTAACAGGTTACAACTCTTAGGTCTTGTTTCAAATTACCTTTACCAAAATATTGTATTTTTGCAATCTTCTTGCCCAAGCATAGTATTTTTACTTTTGCAATTGCATTTCATCTTTTTTTTTTTTTTGTTTCTCTGCTGATCTCTCAATAGGAATTTGAGTTCTGATCTGCTTCAGCATACCTGTGGTTCCTTTTAGGTCTGTCTTTTCCTCAGGTATAATAACTCCATTCCCTCAGGTCCTGTCACTGGTTCTCACAGAGAAGAGATCAATGCCTGCCCTTCCTCAACAAGGAAGTTGAAACTGCAATGAGGTCTCTCCTCAGTCTGCTCTTCTCCAGGCTGAAGTCTAAGTGGCCCCAGTCGCTCCTTGCATGGCTTCCCCTCAAGGCCCTTCACCATCTTTTTTGCCCTCCTTTGGACACTCTCTAACCGTTCAATGTCTTTTTTTATTGTGATGCCCAAAAACTGCCCTCAGCACTCAAGGTGAGGCCGCCCCAGTGCAGAGCAGAGCAGGACAATCCCCTCCCTTGCCCGGCTGGCCATGCTGTGCCTGATGNTTCACCATCTTTTTTGCCCTCCTTTGGACACTCTCTAACCGTTCAATGTCTTTTTTTATTGTGATGCCCAAAAACTGCCCTCAGCACTCGAGGTGAGGCCGCCCCAGTGCAGAGCAGAGCAGGACAATTCCCTCCCTTGCCCGGCTGGCCATGCTGTGCCTGATGCTCCCTAGGGCACAATTGGCCCTCCTGGCTGCCAGGGCACTGCTGACTCATGTCCAACTTTCCATTGATGATGAGCCCCAGATCCCATTCTGCAGTGCTGCTCTGCAGCATCTCATTCCCCAAACTGTCTGTACATCCAAGGTTGCCCTGTCCCAGTTGCAGAATCTGGCACTTGCCCTGGTTTAACTTCATATGGTTGGTATGAAACATTCCCCACCCCATTCAATTTACTTCTTATTTAAAAAGCCTTAGCCACAAGAACCAAACTGCTCACTTATTCCTCACTGCATCACTTATTCATGTGTGTGAAATACAATCTTTAGACAGATCTAATGGCTTGTGGAAAATGCACATTGAATTACTGCACAGTGTTGCTACATTCGTGTAGTGTTCCTTTCAGAACGTGTTTTACTTTAGGTAAACTTCCATATCCTGAGTTATTTTGTTCATGGAGCTGAACATTACAGAAGAAGCCTTATGAGAAAACAACAATGAACAGTACCATTTAGGCAATTGGTTAATTTTATCTTTGTTTTGCCAAGTCACAATTCATTGTCCTTCTTGATGGTGCAAAACTAATTGGCTCTTATCACAGTTACATTACCTCCAAAGGCAGATAAAATTAATGCAAAGTAAACATCACCACGATCAAAGACGGACTGATTAAAAAGGAAATAGACTCACATGAAGTTGATGTTGAAATCTACAACAGGCTCTCTCAGAATTATAAATCAAAAAGTTTTTCAGGTTATAAGTTACAGCTCCAGTTTATTATTTTGCATTTGCTTTAACCTTGGGTCACCCTTAATGTGTCTACTCTGCAGTGATTAATAGGACTGATGAAAATAAACTATGGAAGAGCAATGCTATATTGCATGACTAATTACTTTATCAGGTTACTTGTTTACAACTTTTAAAATGTTTTTGTTCGTATAAATAAATCAAAGCCTGTTGAGATCTGTGTTGTATGTGAAACACTATCATATCTGACTGTGATACTTCCAAGGGTAGTCCGTCACTTCCAAAAAATTATACTTTGAGCTGCAAAATCTCCAGCCTTTTATTTTCTTCCATTCAGTCCCTTTTATATTTGCTGTGTTTGCAGGAAGATCCTGTTTGAATGTGTGAGTAATGTAATTTCTCTCCTCAGAGCTCACATTAGAAAAAATTTATATATTAAATTCCTTCAAAAAAGTCTCAAATAACTTTGGCAGTTGCTATTGAGTCTGAATTAAAGAAGGCTTATTAGGCATGACCACTGAGGGGTCAGGATCATCATTTGACTTTTTAAATTTAAAAATGAAAATGCCAGTGACTTTATTTCATCCCAGTCTTCAAAGAAGAGTGCAGAAACATTCTTGGAAAAACAGACGTTTCAACCTGAAGGAAATAAGTTATATTTAATCAAAAGTTGCAGTTAGTTTTATGTGAAGCAAGTAAAATCCTAGAAAAGTTGAAGAAAGGTATACATTTACATGGATTTGTATTTGAAGGCTTGACAGTTACTCTGTAGAGGATAATTGATTTTAGAAAATATGATTCTTAATTAAATTGAATGGCTTAGAGACTGTTATTGGGGAAAATATCTAAGAGTTGTTAAAACCCACAGAGAAGTAGGATAAGTTCAGAAATCATTGTGGTCTACAAGTTCATACACTGACACTTAACAACCAGACAAATACATAGAAGACTACAGTAAAGAGGAAGGAAATTACTTATTTCTCACATGCACTCATGATGGTACAAGGAGTCTGGAGCTTAAACTGTGAGAGAGGGTGCCTGTCGCTGTTGAGCGCTAGCCAAGTGCAAGAACCAGACTGGATCGGGTCAGGCGGAATTCTGATTTTATTATTTAATTCTAAAACTTATATAGACTTTTAAAAGTTTCTCCGGATTGGTTCAATTCAAAACCTCCCCCTAGGCCCATAGGCCAGGTAGAACTGCCCATCTTTCCAGAGACAGTTTCAATAACATCCAAACCTTATCTTTATTTATAGAACACAGGGAGAAGAAGAGAAAAATTCCCATGGGAAAGAATCTGTGCTACCACAGGTGCCCATATGAATGTACTCATACTTGGAGAATAGGGGAAAGAGAAGCTTCTCTTCAAATTATTTCTGGAGAAGGCAAAGCCTTTCTCTTTCTTATGACCTTCGTCACAGAGGATCCAAACAGGACATGCTGTTATCCAGTAAAGAATATAGTGGAGATACCAGGCTTAATTAGATGTATCTATATGTAATATTTTCTTTAATATTTAATATGTGTGATAGTAAATACCTCAAAGAGAATGTGTTAGGGCATTGATGTGGGTGCCTGAGTGAATCCAAAACATTGGGCAAAGTGGAGATTCGGAGCCTCCATTCTATGTGTGACTGCAGGGAGCAATGGAGAGAAAGACAGAGTCTAGGGAATGAAGAAGTTACACAAGGAATTCAAATATCCATATGCAATTTTCCAAAGCAACAGCCTGTAATTATTTTAGGTGAATTCTGTTTATTCTATATGCAATTTTTCATTTCCAGTGCTTCAAACCACAGCTGAGGTATGCAGTTTTTTATGTTGTTTTACCAACAGCTTTGTCTACTTTCATATAACAAGGTGGGCGGGTTATTTTGCCATCAGTAAACCAATTGTGTTCTGTGTTGCCAAAGACAGAATTAATACATAAATTGTATGCAGGCACTCTGGATGCAACTAAATTGTAGGGGTTATGCTTTATAAGCTAATGGTCTGCACAGCATTCACTGATAGTTCCTAGAAACTCAGCATAGAGGCTACATGGACAGATAGGTTGTTTGAGGTTTGGGTTTTTTCTTTTTGCTAGGCAAAAAGAATTGTTCCTTTTGTAGGTAACAGTGAGTCACCAAACTGCCTCAACCCTTCTGAAAAGCAGCAGCAGAGAAAGTTTAAATTAGACAAGGCCATTCCTTTGGTAAGGATTACTAAGTACTAAAATAGATGTCATGGGAGATTGTGTAATCATCTCCTTTAGAGGTTTTTGAGAGCAACGATAAAGCAAAATCTCTCTCAAGTCTGACAAGGCATAGCTGATCTATTTTTCTGTGATACATATTTTATTTGCTAAAATCCAGCACATATAGCATTTTACCGAAAGGAAAATGCATTACATTTAATATTGGTGACATGGGGCCTTCCCATGTCACCAATATTAAAATATTTACTTCCAGTTTATTGCCTTTCCCATAAAACCCTGAGCATGTGATAAAGATGAACTGACCTCTTGTATTCATTTAACTATTTTTCAATTAAATAGTTAAATCTTAGAGAGAAAAACTGCAGAACAGAATTAATTTGTTGTCAGTGTATTTGCATAGTCATCTTTTTATAGTCACAGAAAACAAACATCACTGTCTTTAGGAACAACAAACAACTGCGGCTGCATTCCCTGCAGTTGAATTAGTAAACAGAAGGTAAAACTTTTGTCAAACCGCATGTAAGTCATCCTGTAATGAGGGAATTAATGTGGATCAAACATAATCGAAAAACATAGCCATTTGAGATAAACATGTTTTCATTTAAGTGCTTGTTAACCTATTATTGGCCCATTCCGAATCTGAAAGTCTTATTGTCTTTTTGACTTATTTCCCAGTTCTTTTGCTCTTCTACAGCACATTTGTAAGGACTACAGAGCAAGCCTTTCACTCCCTTTTCATCAAGATCAGCTTTTTATCTCACATGGAGAAGCTTTCTTGCAAGGACATTCAGTTGAGGCCTCTGATAAGCACCAAAAAAGGCCTTCCTACAGTCCTCCTAACAGACAGCTGAAGCCAGGCCCTCTGTGCTCCTCTCGTGGCCATTGGCCTGCCTGCACCATTTCACTTAAAGTTAGCATCTTTGTATCGTAGCAACACAAGGGAATGCAAAGCACGAATAATGCAGCGATGTTTTGTTACAAAGAACAATTGGAGAATTCCTGAATCGACTTTTATGTTTGAATGATTTTTATGTGCAAATTCAGGAAGCAAGTTTCCCATCAGATACATAAATAATGGCTTTCCAGCATTAAGCCAGCTTCTAGATGAGAAAAACGGCCTCTTTTTTTCTTAAAATGTATGACTATGTCACCTGCTCTTCAGTCACTCAAGGAGAAACAAGTTTCACAGTGTTATTGTGATGAGGGCAGGTCAGCTGGTTATTTTTAGCTTAAGCAAACTCCCACAAGGGGAAACATTCTTTACCTGCAGCTTATTAGCATTCAGAGCTGCACAACTCCATCCATCTGAGCATCAAAACAGCTATTTCAGTCTTATTTTTACAACCAAATGCTTGCTATTCAGTATTAAGAAAAAGGTGACTCAGAAAAAACCAGCATAATATGTTTCTGATCTCAAAAGCAAAATTCAAAGACTGATTACTAAAGTCTCTGGCAATGGAGTAATTAGCGCATTAACATAAGGAGAGCTACTACCAGACATTAATGACTATTGCCATTAAAACTCTCCTGAAGTAGGGAATTGAATTTTCACTGTATTTCTTTAAGGTTTCTTTTCATTTTTTCATATCTATGTAGTTAAAATTTTGATGGAAGCTAGCACTCAGGTTCAAACCCCTTAATTTAGGTCTCGTGAGGATGACAATTTATGATAGGCAGGATCTTTTCTAATTGTGCTCCTTGACCTGTCTGCATAGGTTCACAGACATAAGAGTTTATCTTTCTGCTTTGCTAACCAGACACAGGTACCCCAGAGGGAGTTCCAAATTAACATCTGGAAGGGTTGGGAAGTAGGATCTACATTTTAATACTAATTGCATACCTTTACAAAGTCAGGCATGGGAATGTTCTCAGAAGGAACCTCTCAAAACTCCTTCTGCTTGCTGTCGTGTCCTGGATGTATTCCCACTGCAGGGTTAGATACTGTCTGATTTAGTAGATGTATGTATACAAGGATTCATAAAAACAAAAAGAGTGAAAAACCAATGCTTTGTTTAATTACAATACTGCACTGGTGTTACAGTTGATTAGAAAGGTAAACTTCAGTCAAATTTGTAAGTTGTTCATTTGTTGGTAACACTTCTGACCATAAATTCCAAATGTTTGAAACCTGACATCAAAGGGGCTCTGTCATTCACTTTGAATTTGCTGAAAATTCTGAGCATTGCTTTTATCACAGATATCTTGAGGTCCTAGGTGATTCTTTCTTACCTTCATCCCACAGAAAACACTTCCATTCACTCCTCTTATACTAGGATTTCTCTTTTTCAACTTACCTCCACCACTTTCTCTTTTTTTGGTCATTCAGGATGCTAGTGTTTACAAGCTGCAAGGTACAGATCATCAGAGAGATGATGAAACAGTTGTTTCTCTGGAAGAGTTTACCAGCTGGCAAGACCTAAGACATCCATCTGTCTTCAGGTGCAAAGGCGTTTGGAGCTGCTGGAAATCCGACCACAATGTCAGTATCTAAATTTGTCCTACATTTCTAATATTTTTTCCTCCAGCTTCCATTGACCCCAGTGGCCACTCAGGGGTAGAACTCAAAAGTTCTGTTGCATTATGTACAACAGAGGAATCAGAGCCTGTAGGTAGGAGACTGGCTTTGCTAAGCAGGCAACATCACTGAAACACAAGAATGTTGGAAAGTTCTCAACACATAAGGGATATATAATATAAGACAAAAGAAAAAAACAACCCCACCCAACACCTTCATTATTATTTGCTTCAACTGAGTCTGATATCTGGACAGATATTAACTTTAAGCAAATCTAAATGAACCAAAAGTAGTAATTTCGTATCCCCAGACAAACAGATCATAGCTCTGAATCAGTTACTTACTTGCTTCCTGAAATAAGTTTTCCATTGTTTAAGGATACTCCTAACAAAATGTGCTGGCTGTCAGTATCTCAGTGTAAACTTGTAAAAGCTGATAGACGCATAAATTGGTTTTCTTCCTTTGAGCATCTTCTGATGTCTTATTGAATGCCTTACTGCATTTGTGGACGTTGGAGATATTGGACTGTCCTTTCCAGTTACATTTAAAGAAATGCACTTGGCTAGTAACAGTTAACAGTTTGTGAGGCTTTTCCTGTTTCTAAACTGACTCTTTGGTATCAGATTATTATTTTATGAGTTGTTTGATCTGAAACTGAGCTTTAGATTGACTACACAGTGTGGCCATTCTACCTCTCATTCAGGTTTTTAATGTGGTATCACTGTGGACACCCATTATGGGCAATTAATTGTGTAAGAAGGAACCAATAATGGTTGTGATTTGAGAGTAAGAGAGCCTTAACTGGCAGTTAAAGAATATAATGTGTAGGAGTCTTGCAATTAGAATGGAACAGGTGGAGAAAGTTACTTAATGCAAGCTTGTGCTCTTACTTGTCCAGCAAATATTTTCCTTTTGGCTTCCCAATAATTTCTTAGACAAACTCCAGTCAGGAGGAAATGTTTAGTACATTATTGACCCCTCTAGCCAATAGAGGAAGAGTTTACCATGTTCTTCCTCAAAAGACTGCACAGTAGAGATGTGGCAAGTGACAAACAGATCTCACCAATAGTGCACCTGGCAAGGGCAGGCCAGGCAAGCATGAGCAGGTCAGGACTGGGGACCCTCAGGACTTCTTTGCATGCAGCCCTGCTGCCACATCTCCACTGCAGCCAATGTGTAAGAAAAAATACCAGTTCTAGTAACCACACTCTCCAAAGCACAGATTGTTGTTGAATTTTGTCAACGTTCCTGTTAATAAAATTTGACTGCTGGATTGTTTTTGGTGAATAAACACAGAGGAACTGTGTATGCTGCCTGAGTGGGTTGAGTGCAGCAATACTGCTGGGGAGCATTCACTGTAGTAGCAGGGAGTTTTAGTGCTCAGTACTTCAAGAAAGCACAACTAAGTCATAGGCCTGGTAACAGCTCGCGTACTACTGAACCATTAGGGCAGTTAATTGGTTATGCATTGGTTGCAATCCCGACTACATGGACTGTTAATGCCCAAGAGACAGGTCTCATTTCCCTCATCCAAAATGTTCTTTCAATTCTCAGGCCAACAGTTTCCATTGTGGGATGGGGACATATCACCAACAGCTCCCATCTCTATCCTGTAGAAATGTTAATGGCCGTATTAGGATGACTATATGCACAGATTAATATTGTGCAAAATTTATGCAGAGTAACAGAATGGCAAATGCTGGGGTACTCTTCCTACTTTCTGACCTAGGTTCCTGTTATGATATTCATGAGAGTGCCCATCAAAACCAGCTTGACATTCAGAAATTTTCAGTAGTGTCAGTAAACATCCTTTCTGTTAAATTGCTGTTGGTTTCCTCAAGCTAATCATTCTTTTAATCTGAAAAGTTTTAACTTCTGTCACTGAAAAAAACTGAAAAGAAAAAAGGAACAAAAAAAATCCTTAAATCTGACTTGCAACCCCTAATGAGAAAAGAAAAAAAAAATCTGTCATCTCATTCAGAAGAAAGAAAAAATGCTAGCTTTTTTTAAGTCAAATAAATGCTTTCTCTAAACATGATCGCAGTTGACAAAATGCTGGATGTTTAGGTGGCAATTATAGCCCTTTCAGAGACTGTCAAATCTTGTCACAACACATGTTATAAATGAGGACAGATTTAGACATCCTTTCTGACAGTTATGTGTAGGATGTGGATGGTTGGCAGTTAAATTTCAAATGCAGGGAAATTTTCCTTCCAATAAATCTTTGCTTGTTTATTAAGAGGGAGTTGCCATGCACTGAATCTTGTATCTACCATGTGCAGCTTTTCATCCTTACAGCTTTTGACATTTCACTTACACTTTCTTTGTGACAGCCATCTGAACATTGTTTTAGGTAAAAAGTAACCTACGGTGCTCTGGAGATGTAAGAATTCTTTTGGTGTTTTCATACTGAGATGAGAGTAGGAAATGTGTCGTATTACACACGGACGGATAGATAGCAAGAAAGCAAATAAATGAGACTGCAACAATGCTGATTGAAGGGAGCAGCTTCATGATGCACACAGAAAATGGGATAATGCACTAGCCCACGTTCATCGTGTGAGATGCGCAAAATGTTGATGAAGTATTAGTAATAATAATGTGCATCACAAAGCACAATTCATGTGATGATAAACTACTTCGTGTGTCATTAAAGGGCAAACCTGATGTGGATTTCAAACTGGTTTTTATGTTAAGAGGACAAACAGCATAGGGAAAAGAGAGGTAAGAGGAGTCATATTTCCATGGGCAAGAGTCCTGGCTGGGTCAGACAGAACGTTTTTGGAAGCTCTGAAGGTGAGCATGCTGGAGCAGCCTCAATTTTGTGATGAGTGCAGCATAAGCCTTGTCGATTTGCACTGCCTAAATCTGCTAACCAGCACAGATAGTGAAAAGCTTTGCATTCTTCCTTTCTGTAAAGGTTGATAAAGAGGTGAGAGAGGCAACATCTCCCAGTTAGGTGATGTCCAGCTTACATTGCATCATATACATTTAATGGAGAGAAGGCAGCTATAGCGCCTTTAGTACCTGCTCCAAATGCCAGCAATTCCTTCAAGCTCTCAGAAGCTTCTCTTCCTGGAAGAAACTGGTAAGAGGAAAAAACCTGCTTATCCATTTTGTAGTCCTCTCTCACTGGAACATGGCACGTTATAGACTAACTTTTATGAATGGTGGTGCATACAACCCCAGTGAATTAGGTAAGTGTAAATCTAACGTTTCATAGAGTGAGGAAGAGATGTAATCTATGATATCAGGACCTTGTGATTCTCTTATTTAGCGATAGTAGCAGTTTAGCATAAGACAGTTATTCACGTGCAAACTGTTAAGCTGATCTATGAGTTGTTTGCTGGACCGGGACCAAAGTGCTCATTGCGTTGGAGGATGGAACCCATAAACTGGAACACTGTGGGCAGCTATACCTTTTGAGAGCTGAAGTTTTAGCACTTTCTATTTTTGTAAGAGTGGCAGTGTTATGTAACTAGCATATAGATGAACTTGTGTTCATTCCTAAAGATCATAAAATATTCAAAAATATTTGTGAGATTCTATCTTGAGTAATACAGTTAAGCCCTTGAGTTCTGAATGGGTAACTCTCCTATTTCTATCTGGTTACAGACCATTCACTTAGCCTTAATGACATGCATTCAAATAAATGCTTGCTATTTCGCAAATGTGAAAATAAATTTACTGTTTCTGTGCTCCAAGACATCAGCATTTATTGCCTCATTTGGGAAAACAACAGTTATTTGGTTCATTTATACTCTATTCAAATACTGCTTTGAGAACAAGGACTGGCATTTGCATCTCAGAGCTCTTCATGAATAGGTCTATATATTCTCAGGTATCTTCCCTTCTATTCACTTGTATGACAAAATCTTAGGGGGTAAAAGATTACAGGATGTCTCAGGTATACATAATTAATTTTCCCATAAACCACTGAAATGTAACGTCAACATTTTTTTTATTTGTTCAGTTCCTTACTCACTTGAGTTTACATGTCTCTTCTTGACTCTATGGGTTAATTTACTATGTGTGAATAAATTCTATGTATGTTTGAATAAATTATAGTGTCTCTTTTTCACAATCATTTAACCCATGGATCCTGGCTGGCAATAAGATATTACAAAATGTTTGTCTGTTTGAGAAATATTTCTGTCTTTTTTAAAGGAAATGTCATATTTGCATATATGCATTCAGAAATAATAATAATAAAAAAGAATTAGCTACTTCAGAAGTAATCTTCACATTACTGGATTGCTACAGGAGCACACCATCTAATTTTACAGCTTTAGGCAGTAATTCTGATTGTGATTAAGCTTATCAGAAAATTAGAGGCACCCACAATTTCAACTCTTTTTAGTGTCAGAAAACTAATCTTTAGGATTATAATTGTTTGAGGTTTGTCAGTCTTGTTCTCCTATATCTACTCACATATTTCTAATTCTAGTAAAAAAAAGGAGAAAATATCCCATCAGGATAAAATGACCAACATGTTCTCAGATAATATCTGTGAGGGAGCCATTGACTGGACTTGGGAAAAATTAAAATGCAATAACAAAACATTCACATCTAGATGGAAGCGCTTTAAGGCTCCTTTCAATACATGGGCTTTCTTCAAGGCAACTAGATCTTTCAGTGCTGAGGGATATAGGTATTTCTATACTATACCCGTTCAAAATCCTGGTTTCCAAATTACATTAGAGACCCACATATGCCAGTTAATGGCACTGCTGTTGATGCTGAGGAGGGAAGAGGATATTGTGCCATTCTGTCACTATGTCTGCTCTTAGTGTCACAGGGGCCACATGAATCAAGATGGTACTCTTCAATGAGAAGGACAAACTTAACTCATGGGTGCACAAGTTCCTTGAAGTTAGTGATACTGTAATTAAATACTCAGATAGGTGTTTGGAAGCCTTGTTCTATTTTCAGGGTGCTAGAGGCACTACCAAGCCTTACCGACTCTGCCTTCCCTCTCCTGGAGCTCACCTCAGCCTAATCATAACCCCATTTCAGCCCCTCCTGAGGCTGTCAGTCCTTGAACCCATGAGGCAATTGTATGTTGTGCTGCCACAGCCCTGCCATCATCCTCTCCACTCCCCCCAGCTTCATCCCCAGGAGTCTGCAGTTCCAAACTCAGGGAGACTTTGGCCCATCTGTCCTTAAGGTGCCCTCCATTAGGTAAAGAAATCTGACAAGTGAAGAATCAGCAGCATGAGGAATCACATCTGCTCTCTAGCAAGCTCTAAGTGAACTGCATGGTGAAACCAGAGAAAAAATTATCTGAGCTAAAGTCACTGTATTTCATTGACATCAGACAGAAAAACATGTAACCATGGATTTGGGTGCTCAATTCTATGTTCCTGTATTTGAAATGATTTGGTATAAATCACAAGACCATCACTCTGTATTGAAGAAATGACTGGGTATCTCCTCCCCCTCCAGCTGCCAACAGCTGAAATTTGAATGTTGCTTTATATTTTAGCTTCTCAGCCTACCATTAAGAACTACCTGCAATTGCAGATAATCTGCTTCTGCATCATTGGCCAAAGCACTGGCCCAAAAATCCACAGGCTGTAAGATATTGTAAGGTATTCATGCCCAGTATACAATCAAATCCTGATGAGTTGCTGCTTAGTTTTCTTCAGCATTTGGGTAAAAATGCAGCAGCCATTCCTTAAATGAGCAATATACTGGGAAAGGTTGACAACTTAAATTAACAAGATGATGCTAGGTGATTTCAGGTAAAGAGAAGGTAAAGAGCAATGGAGAAAACACCAGAAAAACATAGTTGGGACGATTTGGTTTGGACAGAGCAAAAGGAAAAAAAGCAAATTCTTTGGACCTAATGACTGACAAAGATAACCAGGTTTGAATTGCTCTATCTGGTCACTGTCTGAGGTGTCACCAGCAGATCTGACACATTTCGTATATTTTTACAAGGACTACTATAGATCACTTCTCATTAATAATCAGAGATAGTCACCAGTCAATAATATGAAAAAGCACCGAGATGCTAAATTTGATACTAGTCCTCAGCTTCTGCCAAAAAAGTACTTTTCTACATGTACCAAAATAATTCTCGTTCAGATGGCTCATTCAGATGGTTCTATTGGTATTAGGGTTCTGATGGGGTTCTAAAGAAAATGATTTTTCTATGGACTGACAATAAGGGTCACCTCCTTCAAGCTCAGGAGTGGTACATCCCAACAAAGAGGAAGTCAAACAAAACCACACAGAGACATGCATGGATGAACAAGGAGCTCCTGGACAAACTCGCCCTACTCGCCCTAGGGTGGAAGTATGGACAAAGAGCCTGAGGCGAATGCAGAGAAATTGTTCAAGCAGACAGTGATGAGGTTAGGACAGCTGATAGATTTAAAGATAGAATTAAATCTGGCCAGGGGCATCAAGGGCAGCAAGAAAAACTCCTACAGGTATGTCAGTGATAAGAGAAAGACTAGGGAAAAAGTATGCCCTACCAGATGGAAACGGGAGACTTGGTTACCTGGCATATGGAGAAGGCTGAGATACTCAATGACTTTTTTTGCCTCAGTCTTGACTGGCAAGTGCTCCAGCCACACCAGCCAGGTCACAGAAAGCAAAGACAAGGACTGGGAGAATGAAGAACCACCTTCTGTAGGAGAAGATAGGTTCGAGGCCATGTAAGGAACCTGGAGGTGCACAAGTCCATGGGAGCTGATGAGATGCCTCTACAGATCTGGAAGGAATGGACAGATTAGATGACTATGCCACTATTCACCGTATTTGAGAAGTTGTTTCAGTCTGGTGAAGTTGCCACTGACTGGAATAGGGAAAATGTAACCCTTACTTTCAACATAAGAAGGACATGGACGTGTTGTAGTGAGTCGGGGAGGGCCATGAAGATGACCAGAAGGCTGAAGCACCTCTCCTGTAAGGAGAGGCTGAGAGAGTTGGGTTTGCTCATCCTGGAGAAGAGAAGGCTCCAGGGAGACCTTACAGCACCTTCCAGTGCCTAAAGGGGGCCTACAGGAGAGCCAGAGACTGACTTTTTACAAGAGCATGTAGGGATAGGACATGGGGTAATGGCCTTAAGCTGAATAAGGGTAGGTTTAGAGTAGATATTAGGAAGAAATTCTTTCCTATGGCAGGTGGTGAGGCACTGGGACAGTGGAACAGTGAAACAGGTTGCCCAGACAAACTGTGGATGCTCCATCCCTGGAAGTGTTCAAGGCCAGGTTGGATGGGCCCTAAGCAACTTGGTTTAGTGGGTAGCATCCATGCTGAAAGCAGGGAGTTTGGAACAACATGATCTTTAGGGTGTCTTCCTACCCAAACCTTTGTATGATTCTACAATTCTATGATTTCCCATTCTTTATCATGCTACCAGGAATAATGCTTCATCATTCTGTTTCAGCGGTGCTGACGATATTTAGCTTTGTACTAAAGCCTGCCAGACATCAGCCACAGTTACAAGCACAGGCACAGAATTGTAACAGCATGACAGGATACAATTGTGAAAAAAGCCCTTTTTAATTCAAGATAACCAAACGTTAGTCATCGCTGACCAGTACACCACCTTTAAAGACAAAATGGGTTTGAGTCATCATAATGAAGTAGTTTCCTCATAGATTCTTTTATTATGACAAGAACTGTCTGTACTCTAAAATTTTAATGGTATCATACAATTAGAACATAAAACAACCACAAAAAAAATGCACAAATACTTTTATAAGGCTTTGGCAAATGACCAAAATGTGTCTTTCTAGAGAATGGACAATTGTCCTGCCTTGCATCCTAGACAAGAAACTGTACAAATTCAACCTTATAAGGGAAGGTTTGGAGGGAAAACCTGGGAAATAGTACTCAATTTTTGTCTTACACATATGCCACTGATAAATAAGTGAGATAATAATTGCTCTATTTAGCTATAGCTTTGACAGTTTATGTCATATATAGGCAGCACATTCACATAGAAATGTGTATGTATTAGGTTTTGCAAATAACAGTAAATAAATAGAAACTTTTCAATTAATAAATCCTTGCTTAATATGAATCTTTATAGGTAATTTTAAGATTTTCTGGAGTTTTGGTTATAGTGATTACTTAAGTTGCATGCTTTTAACCCTCAAGAAAAAATGTCATAACACTTTTCATTTGAACAGGCTTACACAAACAAATGTGTGTGTTAAATGAATTCTGTAAGAAATAATATTACTACTATTTTATTAGTCATACTTTTTAAAGTAGCTGAATGTTCTCTAGTAGCTATATTGTATGCAGAAAAGATTTAGGGCAGAGATCATAGTTCTCTCCCTTACATATAAAGACAGAAATCTAGAAAGAACAGCCTTTATCTACTTCTCTTCTTATGTAATTCTAGTATTGTGACTCAGTGGAATAGGAGGAATTTCAAAGGTTATGTACAGGTGAATTTTGTTACAATCATGAAATCCTTTTATACAATAAAAAGACTACAGGAATTTGAGATAAAATTTTTCACTTTGTGTAGGGGTATGAAGAGTGGGCTTTCAGCTATAACGTGGAATACATCTGTATGTTCATGCTTAAATATTACACATACATTTATATATACTTATGTTTAAATATGATATATATACATTGATATGATACATCTATATGCTAGAGATCATATGCATGTATGCATCTATTTATATATATATGTAAGATTTTATGCTGTACTGCATAATTTTTTTAATAACCATTAGCACAAAAAATGTGTAAGCCTCCAAAATGTGGAATATGTCACTCCTACAGAATAGGTGGTATTCAGTGAACAATAATTTTTTTTTCTTCAGGGTACAATAGATTGTGTGAAAGCTTTCAGAAACTGGGCATTCATGCAGTAAAGTGACCTCAACAAAGATATTTGGTTACATGAGAAAAAAATGGTAGGCTCTTTTCAGCAACGTTTCCTGAATTTCTGTAGCTGAGAGATAATAATCGTGATGATTGATCAAAAAGAAAAGAATGAAACTGTAGAGGACACACAAAAAAACAGAGTGGAATATTTAAAACAGACTCATTACTCATAGGATTTTTTGTAAGTAAAAGACACCCCTTGCTAATTCTCATTTCTGACTTTTCCCCTGAGATCACCCTCAGATTTGTCAGGACCCTATCAATGTCTCTAAATCAAATGTATTAGTACTGTTGATGTCCACTTCATCCTGTAGTGTTAAAATTGCAAAACACTGCAATTTTAGGAGTGTGTGTTTGATATTCTTGAACACAATACATCACCTTGATGGCATATGAATTTGTAAATTAATAATAACTATGAATTCAGAATTTATGTAAGAGTAGACATGTCTCTCCTTGGTGGTCTACTAATAAGATTTTTTTTCCTGGCCACTTGACTGCTAAAAATTCCCCTGTAAGATGTAACATAATAAAAAAGAAATCTGTAAAGACTGAATAACAGACAGCAGACACTGCAGCTGTGTTCAGCACCTACAGTTGAATGAAAAGTTGTTCTCTGAAAATATTTCTCTCTATTGCTTGAACAGGGAGCTGAGGGCAATACAGTCACCTAAGTTAGGGCAATAGAGTTTCACTTCTGTGAAAGCAGGATGCCGAATGAATATTGTGGTTTGGAGGATGCATCTGTTGGAGTAAGCTGATCCAGTGTGATAGAGAAAGAACTGCTTTTCTGCTTTCATTGGAGAATGAAAGGTTTGATGCTGCATGCACCAAGTCTCTGTGACTCTGAAGGAGTACGGATGGTGCTTTTCACCTCACATGATTACCATGTCGCCTTCCTTGGTGTGCTGAGTGTCTGCTGTGAGATGCTGAGCAACCTCAAACCTCATTAAAGTCATTGGATAGAGCCCTGAGCTATCTCATGAGATGAAGTTGCACTATTTATACTCTGAGAACATATGTATACTGTACTATTAGTGCTAATATTTTTGTCAGAACACTTTCTTAAAGCAAAATGTGAGAACATTTGTGGGCAGTAATCACAAAACAGGGTTGACAGCTCCTTCCTTCCCATACTCCATCACAAACGTTTTTCCTTTCAACAGATTATGAAATGTAAATGGAACTGGTCATTTTCAGAAACTAGTGTTATTTTATTGATAACACATGAACACCAAAAGGGAGCTGACAAGGCTGTTGCCAAGTAGAACAGATAATTGTAGGGTGTCTGCGGTCCTACCTTAAAATGAAAGAAGAGTTAGACAGCCTGACAGTAATACCTGTAAGCAGGGAGTGCATACCACATTTGCAAAAGTTCCTAAAAGACAAGGGGGACTAAGCCCTTCTCTTCCATTTCCACCTGCTTAGCAGATGCATGCCAGTTTTTATTTTTCTAATAGCCTTCCATATCATGGAAGTCTATTCCTGTCTGAAAATCCAGGACAAAGTCAACAATAACCTTTCCTCATGGCTGAAAACTGCAGGAAAACTATCCTTCCATGGACGTCATGGCTCATGCTGCCCTGGTACTAAGCTATGGGGTCTCAGGCAAGAAACACTACTGGAAATTAACAATTCAGAACAAGAAATTACAGGAAGGAATAATAATGTCACCAAATTGTTTTGTACCCCAGGAAATGGCTTGCTCTTATACTCTCATGGAGTTGTTTGTTGCACTTGATCATCAGTGAATCATCATCAGGCCCAGGCTGCCTGCATCAAGCTTTTGACAAAGGCTCCCAGCAGTAACTTCTGCCTGTTCTCCATCACAACTCTGCCATCACTACAGAGTGTGGGATAATAGTAACAAAAAAAGATAAATCAGAAAGCTGAAACAAATCCTACCTGATGAATCATTACAGTGAGGAAGATTTGCGTAATTTCAGACTCACTCTTTCATTCAGAATCACATATTATCTGTTGTTGAAGTTAATTGCAATAAATGCATAACAAAACCTGATGCAAGCATCCATCTGAACAAGCAGTATCTGGACAGGTTTAATGACAGGATGTTCCTCAAAGACTTCCTCTTCTCAACTTAAACACAGTTTGTTCAGTTAGGAATTAAAGAAATTCACATCTATAACATTCTTTATCCTCTAAAAATGATTATGAGCAACAAATAAAACACATCAAGTGCAAAGGCCAGTCATTTTATTTTTGCAATTATTAAGCACTTTTGCAAAGACTAATGCATCTGGAATTTTGTAAGCTAGATATACTTGTGATCTGTGGGCAGTTCTTGATGCAGTTGTGATCTATCCTTCTATCCATGTTTTGTTCAGAGTAAGTAAAGGAATACTTTTAATGCCTACTAAGTTAGTAATGGCAAAGAATACAATCTACCTTCCAAACTGAGGATCAGCATAGGACTGAAAAAGGTGCTCAGTCCTGTAAGCCAAGATCTGTACAATAAGGTGTGAATACAAATGCGTTCCTTTGCTGGAACTGTACGTATTTATGCCAGGAAGAAGCAAGGACATCAGAAAATCAAGGAGACAGTAAGAAAACACCACGAATATGTAAACAGGGAAGGAGTGACAGAACTTGCTGCTCTGCCTGAACAAGACTCCAGATAAGACTGTCACTGGAGTCTATTGTCAGATGACTTTGAGAAAGACACTTGGTTCAGAATGAGTAAAAGACAAGGTCAGAGATCAGAGCAGGGGTAGGATACCTGAGGGGTCCTTTGCACCAGTATAATAGGACATACCAATGTCTTCAACACGAAGTTCAAATACTTAGGCAACATTAAAAATGGGAAAAAAGGGATTTGGACAAAAAGCAGGCAAAACTGCAACAGTCAAAGGTGTTTACAATATGGACAGAAGAGGATTCAAGATCAAGAGCAGTATAGGAAAGCAAGGACAGGACTCAGCTTCAGCTCCAGTTTGTCCAAAGCTAACGGGAAATCTTGCAACAGACACCCAAGCATTGCACTTAGATCCCCTTTTCATATGAATGTTTGTGAGTTTTGTGCTGCTCACCACAGCATTAGGTGGCACTTAAAAACCCTTGCTTCTGCACTTTGGGGACATGGCTGTGTGCAGGCTTGGCATTTTGAGTGAGCAGCCCAGTATGGTCACTCACTTCATGACTTACTGCATTCAAAGAAACAAGATATGTCTATATTCTCTGCATACAAATAGGTCATAATCAAACCCCACTTGACTCTATCATGTTTCTAAGAAATAGCCCACAAATTTCCAACTATTGGCTAACCACTGGCACTAAAACAAATGTGTAATAACATGTTCAATTTTAACCACCTGAATAGTCCTGTTGAAAGTAGGTATGTGTATATATTCCTGAAAGCCCAGTCACTGAAAGAACTAATCACACATTAAATTATCTCCAGTGTGTGGGAAATATATTTTCATAAGATATTTAAGTATATATAAAACAATTCCTTTTTTTAATGTTAGTCTAAAAATTCCTATTATCTTTAAAATGTTGGCATCTGTGTTCATTTACTTAGATTGCAGTTAACTGTAGCACTTAAGAGGTTATTTACAAATTGTGTAAAACCGATCAGCTCATCTTTTCCCAGGAAAAAACGCAACCACTTTCTGTAAACAAAATCAACAATTATACCCAATCTAAAACATGTAAAAATGTTTATGAGCTACTGAGCAAGATACTTGCTAAAAGACTGGAAGTCTCACCCAAAAGAAGAGCTTTTAATTAATTCTCACTCAAACTAACAGACATCACAACTAAGTTACACCCCTTCCCCTCATCAAATTTTGATGGTCTTCTTAGGGAAGAGAAAACTTAAAATTTTAGAGAAGGACTTAATGCAAATATTCGTAGTAAAAGAATCTTACTCAGAGCCACAATTTAACAAGCACGTGTAATTGGAAATCCAGTTTGGTCTTATTAAATGTCCAGGGTTTTTTTCTGTTCATCTTGATTGGTTTCACTTTTGTGAAATGATGATTTAGGAACTGGATTGGCAAGGGACATAGCTGAGTATAATCTTAATTTTTAATGGTCACACAGTACAGAACAACCTACACATTCCCTTTCAGTATCATAGTGAGGGAATTGCTCACCACTTCATGTGTCTTAGGTACTGTTTGATGAGCTGTTACACCTCAGGGCCATTTTAATAGCTAAGTTAGTTTCCGGTCAAAGCATGGAATTTCCAAAAGCTATTTCTCCACAGTATTAATGATACTAAAATATGTGTCAAATGGTTTACTGAATGTTACAGTGTTTTATATATATTATTTTTCAATACTTTCGGTGTTTCTATTTTACTGGGGGGAAAAAAAGAGAAAAAATGTTTGTGTTTTTTCTCCTAGTGCTTTCACTAGGCACTATGTAAAGTAAGGAACTATGGGGAAGACAATTTTTCTTTTTCAGTGTGATTTCTAAAACCATTTGTGGCCCTCCCAAAAATGACCTTTCTAATGATCTGTGTGATAAATATGCAAGCTTCTCCCATTCAAAAATCCAGTAATTATTGTAAATTAGAGTGCATATGAAGGGCATCGTAGCCTTCATGGTCAGCAGACATCAGCTCACAATGTGGCAGAGATGAAGCTGCAAGGATGATGTGCGTCTCTTTTTAGGGATAAAAATCTTTTAAAGATTTCAGCACCCCATCTCAAGTTTTATAAATTAAGGTTATAATGTAGGCACAGCACATTCTTTTGTCACTCCCATGACTTCCAGTAAATGTTTGTAATAACTCAGAAAGACAGTGATAACATAGGGAATGCTACATTTGAATGAGGAACTGCACATATTCACTCCAGCAAGTCAGTCAAGCCTATAAATCATTTTTTGGTCTGTAGAATTAGAAGTAGATAATGAAGAAATTGAACAGAAGAGTAGATATAGCAAAAGCAAGATAAAGACTGGTGACTATAACTACCATGCACCAGCACTTCATTATACTTATTAGCACCAAGTGGAAATAAGTGAGGCAAGCACAGCAGTAACCAAAACATGGAGGTGTCTCAGAGATGCCTGTTCTTTTCCTATATAAATTCAGGAGTTCCCAATATAGCATTAGATCGGTGACTAGTCTTTTAAAACCTAATTATAATGCTGATGCTTCCTTTGAGTAGACAGAGGACAAGAGTACGTAATGAAACAAAAGTTATGTATCAGTTTGAAGTGTATCGATCTGTCAGGGAAACAGTGCTGTGCGATTTCATTAGCCAGTCTGGACTTGGATCTGTCACATGGCACCCCATGACCTAACATCCAGCAATACCACTGAAACCACTTCCCAAACTAAAAAACAAACTAATGAGATTCCTCTCCAAGCTGAAACATACTCAGACACAGCTCTATTTCTAGTTTTGAGAAGTGAGATTTTGAGGGTCACAAAAACCAGTGATTATCACAGTTGAGTTTTCATCTGTTTTATTCCTTGATCAATAAATGACACTTGGGCCCAAATTCCAAACCTCTTTCTTTAGCCCACAGCTTCACTTTCTTCTAACTTACCTAGTTCTTCACCAGTCTTTGAAACAACAATTTTACCCATTTGTTTCAGAAAAGCACATCTGAAAGCAATACAATCTGGAAAGAATAAATACAATCAATCTTAAAAAAAAAAAATCGACTAAAATGCAGCATGAAACTTCCAAAGCCTTTAGATGGAAGATAGCTTTATTTTTCCTTCTGATAGCTTAGATATCCAAGAACCAAACTCCGAACCTTTCCCTGGAAGGGGAGAAATAAAAGGAGACACTTCTCTCCTGAGTAATGAAGAAATCTATCCATAAATTTAGATTAGAAATAAATGTGGCTAAGACAGATTCCATAGACTAAAGTGCTTTATATGCTGCATAAAACAGTATTAGGAAAAGAGAACAGTATTAGGAAAAGAGAATTCTGGAGACTCTTGATCACTACCAAAGAGACTTGGTGTGGGTTCAGATAGGTAAGCATCCTCTAGCTGAAGATGCCAAGAAATATCGAGACTGATAAGAAGCCCATGAGAGGAAAGCAGCACTAGAGAAATGTGCAGTCATCCCGGGATGTGACAGCCCAGGGGAGAAGAATCACACACCACGCGAGGACCACACAGCCTGTAACACCTCCTTTCTCCCTGTGGGGAAAGCCGGGACCCGGTGGAAGCAGCGGTGGACGCCGTCCCAGACGCGTGTCCTCACGGCACCCCGCCGGGCCCCGCTGCCTCTCCGCCGTCCCTCGGCTGGCAGGGCAGGCAGGTGCGTCCCCTCCCCCGAGGGTGTCTGTCAGCACAGGGGCCACCAGCGGGAAGGGTGCCGAGGGCCGCNCGCTCCTTCCCCCGTCGCTCCGGTGGAAGATGGCAGTTGGGGGAAGCACTGGAAGTTGCAGCCCGCGAGCGAAGAGATAAGGTGGAGGAGCGGGAAGGTGAGTGGCACCGGCCGGCTGCTCCTCCGCTCCGCTCCGTTCCGCCGCGAGTGGGGGCCGGCCGGTACCCCCATCCGGACGTTGTCCTCGACCTGCCGGGGCGGTATTTTTGGGACCTTCGGGAAGGTTTCGGGAAGTTGGACCGTGTAAGGGCTGGCAAGGTGGCGGGGGAGGGAGGACACGGCCGCCCCTGACAAGTTTTACTTCGCGGGAGCGTGAGTGGAAGAGCAGTTCCCCGTGCGCTTGCCCTGCCCGGCGGGTGTGTGCGTTTCTGGGTCCGGGGGATCCTCTGCGATCCCCGCGTCCTGCGGGGCCGTGGCCGAGTCGCGGGTGCCGGCCGGAGAACGGCTGCTGGAGCTCAGCGGGCGGTGCCAGCTCCCCGCGGTTGGCTGGGAGCGCGGAGCTCCGGAGGGCGCCGGGGGAGCTGCCCCGTGGAGGCCGAACAGGTGGGCGACGACGGGGTGCGCCCTCCTCGGGCACCACCGCCGGGCCGGTGTCGGACTGCCCGGAGCAAGCGGCAGCCGGAGGGCGGGTGCGGGTGCGGGTGCGTCCCGTCGCGTCCCGTCCCGTCGCGTCCCGTTCCCGACCCNGCGCCCCCCCCGCCAGCCGGTCCCTCGGCGGGCCCGGGTAGCCGCAGGCCCGCGGGCTTCGAGCCCGAAGCGCCGCCCGGGGCGCGCTGTGCCCTGTGCCCGTGCGGGGCCGCTCGGCGCTGTCCCCNGCGGGTGTGTGCGTTTCTGGGTCCGGGGGATCCTCTGCGATCCCCGCGTCCTGCGGGGCCGTGGCCGAGTCGCGGGTGCCGGCCGGAGAACGGCTGCTGGAGCTCAGCGGGCGGTGCCAGCTCCCCGCGGTTGGCTGGGAGCGCGGAGCTCCGGAGGGCGCCGGGGGAGCTGCCCCGTGGAGGCCGAACAGGTGGGCGACGACGGGGTGCGCCCTCCTCGGGCACCACCGCCGGGCCGGTGTCGGACTGCCCGGAGCAAGCGGCAGCCGGAGGGCGGGTGCGGGTGCGGGTGCGTCCCGTCGCGTCCCGTCCCGTCGCGTCCCGTTCCCGACCCGTTCCCGTCCCGTTCCTGTCCCGGGTGGGTGGCCGGAATTTTGTATAATTGTATTTACGGTGGCAAAGCGGTGTGTGCATCCTGGTCGGCAGCTTCCCGGTTGGCAGCGCAGGGCACCAGGAAGGTAGTTTCCAGCAAAGGTAGAGTTGTTTTGACTCATCTAAAATGCCTGAGTTTTGATATGAAATGGAACGCAATAGCAAGCAGTAATCATTCATGCTTATCACTCTTACAGAGAAAAGCAGGTATTACTCGTAATGCACAAGATGCGTATTCATCTTTGAAGATCTACCCTGAACAGTTTAGATTTTTAAGTACACCGAAGAGGTCTAAACCCGCTGTTAAACTACATGAGAATTTAAGATGAGACAAATACTTAAAACAAGCCGATCAGCTGAAAAAGAAGTAGTGAGGTGAATTGTGGAGACCTTTTGACATATGAAAATGCATGGATGTACTTTTGTGATGCAAAAGCTGTTGAGCTTCTCTGTCACAAACAGTACAGAACAAGTGCTGACACAGAAACCGAGGAATTTTAAACATTTGTCTTTCAACATTGTCAGCTTTAGTTCCCTGACATTTTGTTTTCTGTGACAGAAGAATAGTTTTGTGACAGTTATTCAGGATTTAATTTGCAGGCTTACAAAGGCCTGTAGCTGTGATGAGAACTCAGGAACAAAAAAAAGGAAGGTATTTCACATTAAGGTTTTTCAAATGTCCTGTCCTACTCAAATGTCTTGTCTTACTCTTATCTTCTCTCCCCACACACCTAGCTTCCCAACAGCATCCCTATATCTTTTGAAGGTATCTTGCTGTTGAGTATCTCTGAATTTTCTCTCATGTCCAATACATTCCTGTATCAGTGGCCCCAGCTCATATATGTTTTGTACCAAGAACACCTACTTTGTTCAGAGAGATTCCAGCTTGTTCTCTGTCATAACACCAGAGCAGTCTTGGAAGGCAATTCCGTCCCTTCATACACTTAAGCTGCATTCTTATTTGTGTAAAATATCTATGTCTCTACTGTATAGAACTTTCTACCATGAATGATGCAAATAATACACTATTTTAACACCTCTTTATCATTGTCATTGCAAAGATGTGATCCAAAACATTGGGAAAAAACATGTCATGGCTCCATAGAAAAGCTGCAGTCAGTCATGTTTATGTACCACTGGTGCCAGTTTCTTCATTTAAATATTGAAATAACTGTCTTTTTTATGAAAATCTCATTGTCAGTTCAGAATTCCAAAAAAGAGAAAAACATGCCATTATACGTCTTGGTGACCAACTTGATGCAGCACCATAGTTAAGCCTACCCAAAGCACTGGTCTTAGTGTCAGATTCTTCTGTAAGCCTGTGTGAATGTGTAATACACCCAGATATTTTGAATCTGACTTTAAAATGTTAGTTTTGAAAGCAGTAGTGTTTGGTTTTCCATTAACCTTTTTCTCCACGAATGAAGATTAGTCTACACGACTAAATGGGAACAGTAATTTGTAAGCTGTTGTGTCTCTTCAGTTCACCAGTATCTTTGTGTGCCCAGAGGAGTTTAAAAACAAAAGTGAAATAGTGTCTTCACTGCTGGAAGTCAGTACGTGCTTCATTTAGAGCAGTTGTTCCTATTAGAATTTTTATCTGTGAAAAAAAAGAAAATACTATGTTTAAGTGGCATATGTATTTTCTAATTTCTTGATTAAAAAAAATTAAAAAGAGATTCAGTTATAAAAACTATATACTTTCTAAAAAGCATGTAAAGTGGAAAATAATTTTCAGTTCTTCATCTCACTACCTGAAATAGCCCCATTGAAGTTGCTGTTAAAAATATTGTTTGCGTACTGAAAATATGTATCAAATTTATGTTCACCTGTCCTGAAAATTACATGAATCCTGGTATGAGTTACCATGAATAGTGACGTTACCTAAATGTAGTTGCAGTAGTTAATTTCTTAGTATTCAACTAATGCTTAGTAGGAGAGATGTAGCTTTGAAAGTAATCAAATCCTGTTGTGTATGAACAACCATAACCAATGAAAAATGACAAGAGAGTTGGGATATAGTCTAATCATCTCAAAATTGGTAAATTAAGCACATATTTACCAGAGTGCATGTACTATTATTGTTTTATGTTCATCAGTATTCAGACTAGCTAATTTAAAGCTACTTAGGGTATATGTGTTCAAACTGCAATAGAAAGTACTTGTGGCTTGCAGTGTAGTCACAGCTGAACCATTTAGCTGAGAGAGCTTAGTGCATTTCAGGAGTGAGGCTTTTTCCCTTTTACAAAAGGGTTCTGGGCCAAATTTGTTGAGGATTACATGCTGTGTGCTATATGCATACCGTGTACGTGAACTTTCCATAGAAATTCAAATTAAAGGATTGAATATTCATCAGAGTTTTCCAGTCTCCTCAAAAGTAGGTAAGAAAATGTTTAACTTGCTGCAATTAAGTAGAAGGTACATCATAAATCTGTTGAGTTAAATGAAAGATAGCTCTCATGTAAAGACAGAACATTAGGCTATTCCATAATAAAACATATTTGTCATGCTTCAAGGTTTCAGTAATGATTTCCAGATAAATAGGCAGAAAATGTTGCATTGCTGAATCACTTAAGATTATATTGTTTGTTGAAACTGATAGATGAGTAAGGCATTTTAGAGCTAACATTACTTGATGAAATCACCTTTCATTTTCTCCTTTTGGTTTTGAGTTTTTAAATTAGGATGATCATACATGGCCAAAGAATTTTTTCCTTACTTGATGTAACTTGTAATGAATGCATTATGTTGTGAACGCCAGTGTGTGCTGGGTAAGACTGCACTAGTGTTGACTTTATTGTTACAACTTCAATAATAAATTATAAAGTTTATTTGTGCTGCTAATCCATAGCTTCATCTTCAAGCAGCTAAACAATTTCTGTGAAATAGTGCTTAACTACTGCTTTCCTGTGAGGACATACCCAAACTTCTCCATACTTCTCCATTTTTGTACAATATGTAGTTGTATAACTTTCTGCCAAAGAAGCTTGTCAATGCAAAAAGTTAACATGAGTTCAAAAAAAGATTTGGACAAATTCCTAGATAAAAAACGTATCAAAGGCTAGAAAGCAGAGATATAATGGTTCTGAATCAGAATGTCCCCAACCAGAAAATATTCTGGAGGCTTCAGAGTATTTCAAGAAGGTACTATGACATGGTTGTATTGCACTTCCTCACTTTTCCTTATGGATTTGCTGTTGAGCATCTGGGGGAAAGGTATTGGATTGTGAATAGGTCTTTGGTTTGGTTAGATTTTACTATTCATGCATTCTTACCCAGTCAAGGTGGACAAGGTGATAATGCAATTTAGAAATTCCTTTATGGGGAAAAGTGATTGAAAACTTCTGTTACACAAACTTCAAGCAGATGTTTACTTAAATTAATTAGCATTAATTCAATGCATGATGTTGATTATGAGATGGAAAGGTAATAGGAAGCAAATATTTATTCTTATTTTTCAGTAATTTCTTGTTAATGGTGTTTTTCAATATAATGTTAACATTGATCATTCACAAATCATGACACATTGTTGAAGTTTGTTTATAATATGTAGCAACTATCAGGATAGTTTGTTTTAAAGTTACTGCATAACTGTAAACTATTTCTGTTTAAGGAAATGAAATGGTCTTCAGTGAAGGTAGCTCAGAAGTGCCTGTAAGAAGATGGCTACTTACAGCATGTCTTTTATTTGTCCCTAGTCCCTCAATTTTGGAGTAGAAAATGATAGATTCTATATATTTTGATTTGATTTCTGCTCTGGGACCCTCAGGCTTTGTTTTAGTTCATTTCTGTTCAAGATACAGAGTGCTCCTTCTCTAGAATGAATGACTGTCACTCTTGGGGCTTTATTCAGACTTGAGTCTGGTTATCTGGTTCAGTCTGAGCATATGTGAGCCTCTACTGTCATGTTCAGAGTCCAGCTTTTGTTGTCACACTCTTTTAACCTGCAAGAGAAGAGAAGACCTGCTCTAAAGAGTGTTTTGAAGAGGTGATGTCCAGTGCATGAGTGGCAGCCCTGAAGGATGCCAATCTTGTGTGCATACAAGATACGTGAAAACTTGAGCCAGAACTTATAAAGAAAGTGATGTTGCACAGTGCCTTTGGTGCCTCAACCTTTTACAGTGCCAAGGGTCTTCCATTTGCAGCTGCCTTTCCATTGCAGCTGTCGCCTTTCACCAAAGCTTCTAGGGCAGTGTTTCCCTTCCTGGCCTCATGCTCTTGGTCACATACTGTTATTCTCATGGCCTTGTAGCTCCACGCTTTGCTACTACTTTTATGTCAGGGAAGTGATTGCCACTGCTGTAAGAGTCAAGCCCTTTCACCAGCCTTTTCTTGCACTCGTTTTTGCAGCTTTTAGTTTGCATTAGGAGGAAGACAAGTATTTGCCCAGCGTTCCCCAATGACATATGTGAAACTTAAACGCCACTTAGTTTGCAACACCCGCCTCTGATCAAAAACTACTCCATTCAGGGCTAATGGCGTCCTAAGTGGGGACAGGCACTAGGGAATTTGAACAGATCATGAGAAAGTTTATGTGGTTTCTATGGGAAAAGTAGTATGGTGGATCACCTGATACACTAGAGAGGATGCCTGAGAGAGCATGCTTAATGGGGAAACCCTGGCAGTTCTCTTCTTGACCAGCCACTGGAGCTTTCCCTTTCCCCTTTTCATTTTTTCCTTTTGCTTTTCCAGTTACCTTTCCCCTTTTTTATGTTTTTCTCTTATCTCTCCCCTCGCCTTCATTTTCCTCTAAAGAAACTTCTATTGTTGGCTCTGATGCTTATCACCAGCTATAAACTCCGCAAGTAAATCAGGAAGGGACATAGAGATGTTTACATGCTTGTAATGAGAAATTTAGGTAAGTGTGCAAATAGATTGGTACATGGTCAATTTATGCCTATGTAAATAGAAATTATCTGATGACTTTCCTCATTTTACTTCTTAGTCAAAGAGAAATCACACATCCTCTGAGTCTTTATTTAGTCAGCCTGAGTTTACTCTTCTGGTTTATTTTCATGTGAGAATATTCCACCGGATATCTCTGTGTCCTTCTCTGTATCCTTTTCAATCTGAATTTATATTTCTTCAGCAAATGTGACTGGAATAATAGTCTGTACCCATAGAAATCTCATTAATGTGTTATTTAAGAGTGGTAATGCTCCATCTCCTTTTTTAAAAAGCTTCACTGATGTGTCCTAGGTTGTATTCAGCTCAATCTGAAAGTTTAATTTCCTGTTACTTTTTGTAATGCTCATGATTACACTAAATCACAGAAGTTGGAAGGGACCTGTTGGTCATAATAGAGTCAACATAGAATTTAGACCGTTGTTTAGGGGTTTCTTCAATTCTGCCTGGAAAAGCTCCAAGTAAAGTGATTCCACAACTTGTCTGGACAATCATACCCAATACTTAGTTATCCTGATTTTTCTTCTTTATGTCGAGTCACAGCCTCCCACTTTCAGTTCATGAGTATTTTCTCTCATTTTTGTGCCGTGCATGCCTGTGAAGAGCCTGGCTCCATCTTTTCGGTAAAGCTCCTCATAGGCACTGACAGGCTGGTGTTGGGTCCCTGCCAAGGCCGCCTCATATTCAGGATGAACAGGTCCAGCTCTCTCAGCTTCTGACAGGGCAAGTCCTCCAGCCCCCCTGACTGCTTTGGCAGACTCTAGAGGAAGCTTCTTTCAGTTATTTGGAACACCAAGACTGGATGCAATACTCCAGATGAGGTCTAGTGCTTGAGTAAAGTGGAAACACAAAACTTCATACTCACAAATCCACCAAACAGTAAATAGCACCAAATTTTGACAATCCAGAAATGAGGCATTAGGCAGAACTTTACTGTCTTGTAACCATAAAATTAATTCAAGCTATTATACTCTTTTGAGAATTTTTTATTGCAGTTTACATGAAAACAAAGTTTATTTGATATTTCTTCTCAGGAAAGTTCTTGAATCGTGGTATTTTGGAGTAGGGAAGTAATGTGATATTGGAATTGTATTTTAAACCACTTTATATGCATTAATATATCTCCTTTATAGAAGTATGAAGAAAATTATATGACACAGACATTCTGTATGTCTAGGCATTTAATTATACAAAATTCTGATTATTTAAGTTTTTGACAGTTCACATTAAGTCTCCAGGGTACCTAACTATTGAACTAAACCTTGCTTTGACAAGAGGTGGGTGAACTGCAGGCATGAATGTAAGATTTCCAAGGAAAAAAATTAAACTTAATTCAAAATGGGAGATAAGCAGTATGCACATAGTAACTATTTGGTGCATAAAAGGTGTAAATTATTCATATTTTGCTTGTTTCATAGATAGATAGCTCTTCAGTTGTTCATATATAGGTCAAAATTATAGGAATGTGCGGACAATATAAAATACATACAGTTACCATTCCAATCTTTCGTGTTTCCTCTTTTGGCAGTCAATACAATCAATGTTGATTAATAAGTCATATTATTAGTTAAGCAGAATTTTGATATTGCATTTGGAATTGAAGCTGTTTTAGTTGGGATATACATAATTACTCTATATATTCTCTGAAAACATATTATAAATTGAAAGATCAGTGAGTTGAAATGGAAAAAAACTTTCAATACCTAAAATAGATCATAGTCTTCTAATGTGGGTTAGGTCTGCTCTCCTGACTGCCATAATCTGCACCAGGGATCTAGCTGGAGGTTGCTATAGGATTCTTTTTGGCCTCAGTGTACTCAGTTTTCTTTCCTTAAAAATCAGAGCAAGTAGGAAGCAGCAGGGGACAGAAGCTGAGTCTCATCCACAGGAACAGAGTGAAGACATAGTCAAGATGCAATCCTATGGCAATCAGGGCCACAGCTGACAAGAGTGAATAGTTCAGGGGGGAATCCAAACCAAGATACGACTCAGAGAAAGGTTATTTTCATTTATAAATTACATTTTTAGATTTAATTTATGGGTACCCGCTATAGTATCAGCCTAGCAGTCCCTTCCTCTTGCATGTGTCCATTCCGTGCTTGAAGGTGGGCAGTCTGCAGAGAACACCAAGTACTGGTGAACAGAGTGTAACAAAGAAAAGATGAATAAAACCTTTTAGAAGTGCTAGCTCTCCCATTTCAAACCTATTAGTCTCTTATTATGACTGTGAATGAAGTAACCATCTAAGAGAATATTCAACTGCTCTCAATATATCCAGGTTTCTTGCTCGAAGTCTCTTGGAAGACTGTGAAGTGTTTATGTTTATTCAATGCCATCACACACACCTTGTCTTCCACTCCATCTGGCTGTATGCTTTCCCTGTCATAAAACAGCCCCCAAAAAACAAAGAAGTTAGAATTCTTATATGAAAATTTGATTAAATACTGTTATCTTTTAATCATTTGGAACTAAAGAGTTCAAGGCTTCCTTTTGACTGGAAAGTGAAATTAGCAAGTGGGTTTTTTGGTCAAGAGGCTTTCTTCAGAAACTAGTGAAAAAAGGTACAGGTGTAATGCGATTACTGGGTGTGTGACCCTAGGTCTTTGTAGCATTTTAGTGGGATACCTATGAATGGATCAGTATCAGCCTATTAATGTGATGAGACTTCCTTTAGGACTTCTGAGAGCTGATCAACCATTCTTCCTTGTGCGAGTGCGTGTCATTTATACTGATCCAGATTATGAAGAAAATGCAGATTTAAAAAGAAGGTGATAGGAAAGGGCATCTTCTAAAATATTTGCTGAGGGTGACACTAATATTAACAGTATTAGGACCTTGATTGAAGAGGTCAAAGATTTTACTTGCCTGTGAGTTTTGCCCTCGACTATAATAAGATCAGGATGTCACCTTTGTGTGTGAAATTTTCTCCTCTTAATGGGCTGTTTGTTGCTTGAAGTTTAAACAGATCATATTAAGAGGAGAGCTTTTGAAAGCCCTGTTCAAGGTTCAGATATACTGAAGACATGCATGGAAGACCACAGTATAGTCATCTCTTTCCCAACCAGGAGCAGAAATGGCAGGGAGCATGGAATCTGGGATTGGAGCTAGCAGCAGTTAATAGTTCATTAATTCATTAGGGCAAACCATAGAGGCTGATTCAATTTAGACAGGCAGTCAAAGTGGTGGAGGAGCTAGAAAAGTGTATAAAAGGTAATTCCTGATTATTCTTTCCTGTCATCTTTTGCAAATTACCTTTAAATAAATTTAGCAGATTTTGGCATGCACTCTGGGTACATTTTCCCTGCATCAAACTGTCTGCATGCTTCTATTCCCTCCATCACTAGTTTTCCTTAGTGATGCCTAAATATAAGTTTGTAGCTTCTTCAGTGTACTCTGATTACATGCAAACAGAGCATGCTGGTATGCGTAGGAGATTTTTCTGGGTGTCTGGCAAATGAAATCCTTTTTCTTTAGGCCACAGAGTAGCAACTGAGCTGCTTCCACAATTTCACTGCAATTTTTATCAGGAGTCTGTATACAATGCCTGTGAGAAATGTGGAAGGGCTGATTGACTTTATAGTGACAAATTGAGTGTCCTTTCTGACACAGCTTCACATTTACTTATCCTCAGAATGGTCATCCGTACTTTTGGAGAGAGTTGCTGGGGTGTTGGTTGCCTGTGGAGTTCGTATGCATCATTTGTCCTCACCCTTTTTATTTCTATGGGGTGTTTGTATTGCTGTCTTTGTAAAAAGAGACTGAGCTGGGAGAGACAGCAGGAGACACAACTGAGAGTCTTTTTCAGTTGACATTTGGACCATAATTTAGGTTTTATGCATAGAAATGTCAGCTCAAAAGACACTTCTGTGTAGATAATGAAGCAACATAATAAATCCATTATCGTGTTAAGAGAAAAGGATATGGAATTTTTTTCAGTGATTTCAGTTTAAGTATTTCAGGAGAGAGAATTAAAAGGCATTTTTTTTGTATTTTTAAGGCCATAAATATAATCAAAACAAATTAAAAAGGTGTTTTAAATTCTGCTTGCTTACTCTGATTGAGGGTGATTATCTTGCATGAAACTGATTAACTATGTGATATGTAAGCTAAAGTATTTTTCTAAAAGCATCATAGGGTTGCCTCATCTTTAGGTTGTCACTGCTGTGTTATGTATATGGTCATTTTGTATTACTCACCTCTGTGAAAAATAACATTATATAGCTTCCTGCTCCAATTATGTTAAAACCAAGATGATGAAAAGACCAACATCTGTCATTTATGGTATATAGTTATATTGCAGAGTGAAAGGGAAATTCATAGATAGGCAAGGCCAGAACTGGGGTCTAATATATGTATCTTTTTTAAGTCCAGCATCACAACAGAATGTGGACTATGTGCTAAGCACACATAAAGCAAAGCAAAGACAATTATTTTTCATCCTTAAAGCAGTTACTGTGCATCGGTGCAATGATCCGTCAGATTTTCGTATGCAGGCTGTTATCCTCTTGTCTACAGACTTTTCCCACTAATGTTGCTGCTTCAGTTAGGCAAAGGAATAATTAACTATACTGATCTTAATGGAACTGTTATTGCTGACACATATCAAGGTAAACAAAATGAGAATCTGACTTGCGTCAGGTTGAAAATGTGTTAGCTATTGACTCAGTCTAATTATACTGAATTAAATCTAATTGCGTATCATCATCCAGCCCCCAGAATTGTAATAGTATGTGAATTCTTGTAAAGTTATAAGGGTGATTTTAAAAAATAATGCAAATTCCATTGAACTTTCTCTGTAAAATTTAAGTTTCTGGAAAAAACAAACGCTGTTTAAAGAAAATAACCATTTTGGTCAGGAATTTTTTGTCAGAAACCACTAATAAATATAGGAGATTAACATGAATAATAAATGTATAGCTCAAGGTTTTTCACCTGTTTTATTCTATTGTCTATTTCAATACTTCATTATTAATACTGAATTATAGAAGTTAGGTCATTTGTTATGAAAGAAGATGCTACTACCAATATTTCTGTTTTAAAAAATGACTGCTACAGCTGAATTGTCTGTAGAATACAGACAATTCTGTCTGATGTAGAATAATGTTGGCTATGGCATTACTAGAAGTAGAAATGTAGATGCAATTTTTGTGTAGTAGGTAGCTGAAGAAACAATCCTCTCTGAATGAGGAACTCATTTGGTTCTAACCATTTTGCAGCTGGTTGATTGTTTAAAGTCAAAGTAATGCTGTAATGCATATGGGCAGACATAGCAGTTGGTACTTGAAACCAGTTATGTTTCATTCTGCATCAGCCATTAAAACCTGTATTGATTAGACACTAAAACCAGTGCTGCTAGAAGAAATAAAGGGTAGGTTAAGCAAGCAAAAAATATCTTTTTTCAATTTGCAATAGATGTGGAGACTCTTTAGTTTAGTAACTGCAATATTATTCAATGCTGTGGTTCTCATTTCCTAATAGTAATAAATTGAAATTCTGTCATTTCACTTTACATTGATTTTTCTTTTGCAAAGCATCTGAAAATTAATAGAAGCTTTGCCTATTTTATTGCAGTTCTGCAACAAAAGGAGGAAAAATAAAAATTGCATGACAGGGTAAAGCCAGTAAAATCTTAATGATTTAAATGGAAGTATTTCTGGGAAGCAAGTGGAAACTTTGGACTTGGATGTAAAGGCTATCACAGGCAACTGGATTAGGCAAGATCATTTTGGCTGGTGGCAGCTAGAAATCACTGTCTCTAATAGACAAGTATCACCAGGGAGCAATGGGAAGTGAACATGTAATCAAAGAACTCTCTATCTCCATCCTGCCTCTAACCTCACACTGGAAGCTGCAAGAAGAGGTCACTACAGAACTGTTCTCCATGGCATAGTATCTTCGTTATATTCTAGAGAGTCTTGTTTTTTTTCCTTCTCCCAGATGATCAAGGGTCATACCAACACCTTAGGTACCATAGAAGAAAACGTCCCTTTCACATAGCTATGAGATGTATCATGAGTGAGAAAAATGCTGAAAGATCTAATAAAGACAGTGTGAAAAAGAAAAAAAAAACAACCCCCCCCCCCAACAACAACAACAACAACAACAACAAAAATCACATTTTTGTTGTTTGAATACCCATATGCCCCCTGTGCTGGAAATGTATAGAATATACAGACTTGAATAATTTATGCTTGGATAGACAATTACATCAAATAATAGCAAAGCCTGATTGTTTCTTGATTTTTTTGAAGGCCCACTCTATTTTGATTCTGAGTTCCTGATTAGAAGGAATCATCTTTCATGTTCCAATGAAAATAAATCAGTTTTAATATTATAATAAAATTTATTCACTATTGAATGCATAACTCCTGGAACAAGAAAGCATCAGGAGGAGAGCCCTCCATTCTGTGTAAGGTTGTAAAATCTACCTTTTTGTTATAGAATGGGGTGTGTTTTCCCTTTTTTCTTATTACTGGCTCACAGAAGGTGGTGTGGGTTGTGTATAAGCATTGGAGACAGTTTGGATAATTGAATAACTGAATAAAGAAAGAAAGAAGGCACATTCAACTCTTCACTTTTCGGAATAGTGAGTTAGAGAGAAGCTGTACGCGCAACTATAAGAGAGAGAGCTAAACTCTTAATTCCTCTCTACAGTAATGTTAAATGCAGTCAATTTCAATCTGCTGTTTCAGCAGCATGATTCATGCAGAAAGAATGTTTGTTTCTTATTCAGATTTCAGTAACCCTCTACTTACTGTGTCCAGTGGGCATAAATTCTGTTTTGATAAAGTGGAGTACTGTGACCATGTCTAAGCACATAAAATTCTATGCAGGATTGTTCATAAAGACTGGGATTCATTTTCCTGCATGGAGAAATGTTAGATGCCACTCTAAAATGATGAATCTGAGTTTATTTGTGTGGAAATTGCTCTTGATTGTAGCACTAAGTTCCTATGTGTACAACTTTATATCCTCTAGATGCTCAGGCCTACATCCCAAGCTGTGTCATCTTCCTGTAGGCTCATCTAGATGGCCAAGCATTTTTAAGCATGCAAGGTGCTGGCTATATTGTCTAGCAATCCAATTAATTTTCTACTTATTTTCTTTCTTCTTCTGAGTGCTGCATTGCACCATATTCCGTGGAGAAGGGTCTGGAGCATTGCACAGTGTCTGTGTACATTGTGTCTTCTCAAACCCACTGTAAAGTAGCTGCTTAAAATAGTGATGAGACGAAACATGCTGCCCAGAGAACACAGCTGGCTGTTATATCGGCCTGGTGACAATGTAGCCATGGGTAATCACAATTGTGTTGCCTGTACACACTAAGGGGACAGCACTGAGCCAATAATGACACAGTCTGTGCTGGTGCAAGACCTTCCAATGTGTGATGGCGCTTCCTTTTGGAAGGAAGGATGTTTTTCCGTACATTTTTCCCACAGCTTTTTCCCACTCCCTGTGGCAGCCTGAGTTCCAGTCTGTCTCACAGCTCTGAACAGGAAGTTCTCTACCAACCACAACCAGCATGGACAAGTCTTAGCTTAATTTTTTTCCATTTGCTGGCCTGAAAGATGCAGAATTTTGGATTACAGGCCTTTTAGTGATTCAGAATCAACAGGGACAAAGGTAGAAGGAAAAAAAAAGCTCTTCTTTTCATGAGACAGGTCCTGCTATGCTTGGCACCCAAATCACAAAAACTTGCTGGATGAGTGGATTCTTCCCAGCTGCAAAACATGCACCAACCACCATTCAGCCTGCAGCTTCTAGTGCTTCTTGTGCAATTTTTATGGAAGTCCAGTTATAGGCCAGGTGAATGTCTTTGTGTAGCCAACTTTTGATGGCAGGAAGGAGATGACAACCAAAGAAACCCCATCTTGACAGGCTGAAAACAGTGAAGCATCCTGGCATTGCTCACCATACAAGTGATTACTAGCTCATAGCACACAGTTCTGGACAAGCCAAGTATAAAACCTGGAGGCAGTGAGAGGCATGAGTGCCTTCTCAAGTGTCTTCAGTACTTTGTGCTCCAAGCCTTCTATTGGTGAAGGATGCTTAAGCAGCATGAGTATGTGCTCCTAGCATGGACAGCCAGCAGTTTTGGCCAGATCCTGCCCAGGTTACACATTCAAAACCAGCCTAGATTTACTATTTATTCCTCAAGTCTCTGGTTCTCCAGGTCAATAACTTCCTGCATGATTCTGATCCTTTGCCTGCTCATGACCAGGAGAATAGGTCTAAACAATGTCTGGAGTGTTTAAAATAGGGGGAAGTGAGCAGGTGTCTAGAGACAGTACTTGTGATATTTGGCTTCGCAGACTGTGAAATATGCACTGGATAGGAGACCTAGAGAGAAAAATAATTTAAAGCAACTAGGTAATGCTCCATCTTTATTGTGTTTATTTCTAGACTGAACTGAATAAGTGGCTCGAGACACTCAAGTTCCCTCCTTCACCCTGGAGTGGATACTTGAAACGAACAGTTGTGTGCTCTCTCTGTTCATCACAATGCTGCTTCACTTGATAATCTGTCCTAGTCATAGCCAGGAGAGAGCTGACATAGCAACGCCAGAAGTGGGATGGTTGTGTTTGGTCTGAAATCAAGCCCGGATGTCCTGCAGTGTAAGAAGTTTTCCAGTTTTTTGTTTCTTAAGTAGTTAAGCATCTACTGAGTGACAGACAGCAGTTTGAGTAGAGAACAAGAATGTTGGGAGAGCTGTAGTCTCTAGAGCTGTACTCAAGAGTCTGTGGTGGTACCTGAGTGCAGGGCTTAGTTGCCTGTCTTGCATGGTGGAGTTACCAGTCATTATTTTCCTCTTGTCCTGCAGATGGGAAAAGCTTGCATCTTCTCCTCCTGTCAGATACAGGTGATATGGTAGGTCTGAGTTCCCGTAACCTTCAGGGCTGCCAACTGGGCAGTGTATATATAGCCTATCACATCTGGCTTTTTATTCTGCTGAATCAGATGAAGTTACTGGTACATTTATGTAGCCTAAAATTTTGGCATCTCTGATATGATTTTCATGTAAGAGCAAGTTTGGGGGTGATGAGTGGAAAGGGATAGTTCTGACTTCTTCAGGTGTCAGCTTCCATGTTTTTACTGCTTGGTCAGGTTGTCTAGCAAGAGCAACCTGACCTAGATGTCAAGCTCATCTAAAAGAGCATGTGTCCTCTAGGCAGAACATATATATCTTTATCCTTGAATTTCCTTTCTGCCCAACTGGCAAAATTAGTAGCTGTAGACACAAACTTAATCTAGTTCTTCCTTAGTATGTTAGGGGAAATCAGTGAGAGCCAGGAAACTTGTCTGATGGCTCTGAGAATTTGTTTCTGGGCTGTGCCTCTGGTATGGGTCTGGAAGAAGGTCCTGAGGCAGGAGAGGTTGTCTGAAGGTTATTCTGGTACTTCACTGAAGGTGACCCTAGGATACACTACCAGGGTTTGTGGCAGCCTCTCTATGGCGTACATGGAGCTTCAAAGAAGGGGCAGGTGTTACATGAAGTGCTCACAATTTCTGGTTACTGAACTTCCATAAACTTCAGTTTAGAATGTTTCCTTCTCCTGGAACACCTGACATTATTCATGGTCCTGATGTATGACCATGAAATCTTACTGGCAGCAGAATTATACATCCACATGTGGCCTTCCAAATGTGGTCACATACGGCTCCCAGACCTCCCCTTGCTACATAATCTGCAGTACCCTGTCTTGTGCCAGGGGATTTCCTTTAGAAATGAAATGGCTGTTTGTCAAATTTTCATACACAAGCTTTGGTAGAGGCTTGCTAAGAGGAGGGTGAAGTACCCTGGCTTGGCAATGTGGCAACAAACCTTTTTATCTTGTTCCTTCTTTTTCTCTAGAAAGTTGCCATTTAAGTGATATATATTTCTTCTCGAATTGAACATTTGAGAAATTAGGAGAACACAAAGTGTTTGGCAAGTGCTATGGAAAGTCTCATATCCATGAGAACATCAGTGAAGAACTTGTTAATATCACTGCTGCTTCTCTGCAGCTCTAAGGGAGTGTGCACTGCTGTCACTTGAAGAGATCACTTCTTTTCTTGTTCGGAGTGATCATAACAGGTAATCCTTTCTCCTGTGGCATTTATGGATCCCTTCTATCAGTTCTCATTTAGATTTGATACACCACCAAAAGTTGATGTGCAGGTTATAATATGAAAAAAGACCATGATTTAGCTTCTAAAAATGGCATAGATAAGTGACAGCACAAAGCTTTCTGGGCTTAAGTCAATCTTATGCATTTAAATGATTTAAGACTCTTCTTAACTGTTTCCTTAGATTCATAAGGGAAAATTCACAATAGGAAATTAACAGTAAGCGTATAACCAGATTGAAAAGAAAAGTGGTTCTTTACCTCTTTTCTCGAAGTGAACTTTTAATTTTCTGGATGAATGCTTTTTCCAGAATACAATTTTGTCTTTCAAATTCTTCTTTCTAACTACCTGTTTTAGAAAGTATCTTTCTCTCAACTCATTTCTCCTTTGTTCTGTGTAGTTTCTTGAATGGATTTTAAAGGAACTCATGCTGTAGTCACTGTTCCCTAGAGCAGTTTTCATGGCATTTTGCCTTTATATCACACTTGGACCTCTGATGAGTTGTTGCACTGAGTAGGATTACTTTTTCAGTATTTGTAGCTTAAATACTCATGGAGATTTCACTTTTCTTCTTGGTTGCTTCTGTAAGCCATGAAGATTTTTTTTTGCTCAGAATTCGTAAACCCAATATTTTCTGTAAAACCCAGTATTTTCTGTTTAGATACCTGCAGCTTTGAATACTGTACCTTTTTCACTTGAAAATCACAGATTTATAAAATGGTTAGGGTTGGAAGGGATCTTAAAGATCATCCGTTCCAACCCCCCTGCCATGGGCAGGGACACCTTTCACTAGACCAGGTTCCTCAGAGCCCCATCCAGCTTGGCCTTGAGCCCTTCCAGGGATGGGGCATCCACAATGTCTCTGGGCAACCTGTTCCAGTGCCTCACCACCTTCACAGTAAATAATTTCTTCCTAATATCTAATGTAAACCTACTCTCTTTCAGTTTGAACCCATTCCCCCTTGTCCTGTCACTACATGTTCTTGGGAAAAGTCCCTCTTCATTTTCTCATAGGCTCCCTTCAGGCACTGAAAGGCCACAATTAGGTCACCCCAAAGCCTTCTCTTTTCCAGGCTGAGCAATCCCAATTCTCCAAGCCTTTCCCTATAGGTGATATCTTCCATCCCTCTAATCATCTTCTTGGCCCTCCTGTGGACTCTTTCCAACAGATTAATGTCCTCCCTGTGCTGAGCACCCCAGAACTGGATGCAGTATTCCAGTATTTTGGGTGGAATCTCATGAGAGTGGAATAAAGGGGCAGAATCACCTCCACTGACCTGTTGGCAATGCTTCCTTGGATTTATTTCACAGGCCTTTAAATTGATCTTCCTTCTTTCTGAGATACATGTCATACCTTTTAAAAATCAAATTAGTGTTATTGAAAGTAACAGTCTCAGTAGTAAAGTATGCCTAAAACTGTGTGCAGCAAAGCCACTTTTGATAAATAAAAATTTTAAGCTGTTATTTATTAAAGTATGTTGTGAAAAGCATCTTGTGAAAAGGATGAAATACATTATTACAATACATTATTACAATACATATCTGCAATATTTTTGATTACAATGTATTTGTTTGTATGTACAGTACATACAGAACTTAATTTCTTCTCTGCACATTTATGTTAATTTATTTTCAGATTTATTTGAAATGCTAGCATAGAGGATGTCATACACCTAGCACCAGCAAATGGTATGCAGTGTGCAAGTTATAGTCAGTAACTAATTTCATATATACTGTGAGTTGATGTTACCAGAAATACTAGTGTCTGTTACATCTAGCCATATACTTTGAAATTTGTTCCTTTAAAATTTCAATTTCATAATTTATAACTCTGCTCAGCATACACTGAAGTAACACAAAGCCAGACTAAAGACTGGTGCCTTTCAAAGTACCTGTGGCAGTACTAGACTTCAGCTCTCTGCAGAAATAGAACTGTACCTGCCTAAATTTAAAGATGCTTACTCTGTTGTTTTTGATCTTTTACTGTCAGTTTGATTATAGTAGTATTCTTCGAAGACTGACTCAGTGATTTTGTTTTGTTAAATATAGAGAGGTTAAATGCATTTTCTCTAATAATCTTGGTAGAAAGTGAGGGTTTTAGCTCAAAGCAAAGATTTCACAGTTTGAGAATTTTATCTGTGTCTTCAAACTACAAAGACCTGTTGAAGAGAACAATGATGACACATATCTAGATGGAAAAGCTCTTAGATTTACTTTGTGAATTTCAGTTTTCTTTTATGCTTTTTCTTTTAGTTTTAGTGATGAATGTGAGTCGTGAGATGAAGGAACCCTTTTAATATTTGTATGTTTTGGCAACAGGGGAAGTACAGTAGTCAATGAGAAAAAACGTAGATGGGGCAAGGCAAATCTTAACATTTGGTGACAGCACTGTGCAATGTCGAAGCGAGAGGATTTTTAAAAATCAGAATGGGTTGGCAGCTGGGAAGCACATCTAAAGGGAATCATCTTAGTTATATTATTAACAAATAAATAGACAGACAGATATCTGAAAAGATATTACAGGAAAAAGATACTACATGAATATACAGATTTACTCCTTTGCCGTAGATGGACACAGGTTGACATAGATAACCAGGCAAAATATTGTCATGGTTGAAGTTGATTAGAGAAGCCCAGGTAGAAAGTGATAAATGCCTGGGACACTCAATAGTATGGATACATATCATCTATGAATGGGAATGTGCCAGTAAAGAGAGGAATTAGGGAAAGTCGCTAAAATGTGACCCGAGGAAGAAAAATATTAAAAGTAATTGATTGGGTGTGACACTGAAGTTGTTTCTCATTTTGAGAAAGCAGAACTGTAGCTTTAAATGCCTGTTTTTCAAAATGGAGGCTTTACTCTGGCCAGAAAACAGTAATAGTATGTATTTTTCATCAAAGCGGCTGCTGTAGTCTGTAATGCATTTTCTTTGGCATATGCCAACATTTAATTGTGACTTCTGTGCCTAAACATAGGTAATGAAAACCTCTTCATTCCAAGGAAAAGGTGTCTTTCTCACTGACAATACTAGCAGATATTCCCGTCTTGAAAAAGGTCAAGAAATCCCCTCATTTTTCTTTCTGAACATCATGCCTAATTTCCTTGCTATATGCAGTATATCTTGAAAAAAACCCCATGTTTCTGGTATTTTATCAGTTTCAGGAGGAAAGACAAAGAACTTCCTGGGTCTTGGCACATTTACTGGTTTTTTGTCTGTGTGTGAAGATCTATTTTTTGTTAAGGTAAGTACAAGAAAAAGCATTAAACTTTAAAAGAGGTGATAAATACTGCTACTTTTTTTTTATTGTCCAGCACTTGAACTATGTCAATAAATATTAAAATGTTATGAAATGGGAGTAGTAGGACATTCCTATAGATTTCAGCAGGACTGAATTTTTATTATTGCATTGATAAATACATTTTGCACTTTCCTCCTGCCGAAATGGAAATGTTTGCTATATTGCTCTATTGAAACTTTAAAAAGTACATGGAACTGAGGATTCTTTGATTTGCCTATTTCATGAGTTGCCTTGCAGCTCTTTTTTTATTTTATTTTTATTTTTTTCTTTTTCCCTTGCCCCAAGCTGATGCTGTCATACTTACATTTATTTCTGAATGGAAGTTCTGCATTTCTGGAAACCATTCTAACTTTTACTTACTGGTTCTTTTCCTTGTCTCTTTGTCATAATAATTGACTATTTTAGCTGAAGGCATGTCTTGGGGTAAAGTTCAGTTCCTTACCTCATCTTCTGGCAGCATAGCAAATTCTCTTAACCTTTTCCATGTCCTCTCCTGTTCTGTTTCTCAGCTTCTGGGCAATTTTTTCTTGATTAGCTGCAGCTGGATCTTTTTACCTGCCTCTAGGAAACTGGTATTCTTCCTAGTTCTATTAAAAAAGAGGGGTTGAATATGTAGCATGCCAGCTTTATATGGCTTTGTCAGTTACAGTGAGAGAGGCTTCTTTTTCATCTTCCTAGGCATTAAAAAACCCCAAAAGATCAGCAAGGTGATTAAACTGGACAGTATTCATGGACTAGTGCAATGCATGTGCTGCATAGCTGCAACATCTGTACAGCTGTTTTTTAGCCCTGAAAAGTGAAAAGGCTACGAGCTGTTAGCTTTCATCTGGAGAGGTTCACTTGTGTGCTTATGGAGTTTCTTGTAGCAGTGCTAGAAAAACAATAAATAACTGATAAGGCTTTTCTTTGCTTCACATTAGTGGCTGTTTTATCAGTATTTAGCTGTTTCATCAGTACTAAACCTCAATCCAACATCTATAACAACTTTAAATTTTCAGTGGAAGCATCAACTAGTCTTTCTTTTCGCATACTGAAAAATATATGTAAATGTGAGCCTAGAATCATTGAATGGTTTGGGTTGGAAGTGGACCTTGAAGATCATCTGGTTCCAACCCCCGTGACGTCTTTCACAAGATCAGGTTGCTCAAAGCCCCATCCAGCCTAAATTTGAACACTTTAATAGTAGGGCTTCTCAACTTCCCTGGACAACCTGATCACCCTCATCATAAAGAATTTCTTCCTTATGTCCTATCTAAACCTACCCTCATTCAGTTTAAAATCATTGCCCATGTCCTGTCACTACACGTCTTGGTAAAAAGCTTCTCTGATCTTTCTTAAAAGTTTCCCTAATATATATTGAAGGTCTGCAGTAAAGTCTCTCTTAACTTACTCATATCTGATAATATCAATTCCACGAAGCCAATTCTTCATTTTACTGCGAAGTCAGGTTGTGAACTGATGCTGAAATAGCTGAATGCTCAGTAATTGTCTCTCTATAGGCAAGTAGCAGGTAACTTTTTATTATTGTTTTGGTTTCAATTTCACTACATCACTCACTTTTCTTATAATTGATATATTAATTAGAAAAGTCTTCAGTCACAAATGCTGGGTATTGCTTCCTAGTCTTACTCAATCTTTTGCTAGTCTAGAGATCCTTAAAAAGAAAACTGCATTTGCCTCGTTGCTGTTTTTGGAGCCTGAAATGACCTGAGATTTGGCTCAGGCAAAATTTGAGTGGGTTTTGAAAGGAGGTGACGTGACTGCACTCATTTTTTGGGAAACCTCATCCGGTTTTATACAGGCTATTTTAGCCACAAGTTTATGGTTAGGGATTTTTATGTTCATGAGGAAAGTACTTTCTTCCAATTGTGGGACAGTGTAGTTGTTCTGTAATTACTTGCTTGAAGCTCAAATTTTATATTGCCAATAAAGCGTAGCTGAACAAAGAGCTTTCTCATTGTGAATGTCTGTGCCTTTATCTAAGTTGTCTGTCTTTATTAAATAAATAGTTTTAATTATTTAGTAACTAATTAGGTTAGGCATTTTCTACTAGGTAGGTGCATTTTTTTGCTGTTTTGCTTCCTTTCAAATTTTGTATTAGGTTTTACTTTGTGCAGCTCTGTTTAGACAAATTTAACCAGAAAGATGTTCGTGTGTCCTAAAGTCAAGAGAAATTTGATTGCCATGCTATTAAAGTTTAAAAATAAAATAAAAAATATAGTAGTATCTTTATACTGAGTAAAAAAACCCCCATGGTTATACTGGAAAATATTTCAATGTGATGTTTATTTACCAGTCTGTGGTATGGCATGCATAGTGTCCTCAAGCATAATGATGCAGCTTGTGTTGAAATTGTTTCTAGTTGAATTTTCAGTATGGTTGGTTTTGTAACAAAACAAAAGGAGTTAGGTATCTGCAGTGAGGAGTCTGCAGCAGGAAGTCTGCAGCTGTATGAGCAGTCATGGGCTGTGGACAGGTTGTTGGGACTTTGCCAGTAAAAATAACATAAAATCTTTTCCTGTTTGTGTATCTGGACTTACTTGCTACAAGAATTTGGCAGCAAATCCAAGTGTAACAATATAGTTTTAATTATATTCTCTTATGCTTCTTGTTGTGGGAAAAAAAAATCTAGGGCTGCTTTCATTAACATCTCTTTTACTATGGAAATATGGTTACCAAAGTGACTTGTGCTTAAATGGCAGGTGACAGTTCATTTGGATAAATGTGTGATTTTTATACAGAAAAAAAGGTGAAAATTGTATTTCTCTCAGTTTAAAACTTGAGTTTTCCTAAAAGTGGACTGTTAAATTCTATACTGGATGTTTTGTAAATCCCTGTACTTTCTAGTGTACTCACAAACACTGTATCTGTGCTTTTCTCTTAAATCCAGTTCATTCAGAATGTGCTAATTTTTGTATTTGGAATGACAATCGGTAACTCCTGTTTTGGTGGGGTTTTTTCTTCGTTTGGTTGGAGTTTTGTTTGGGTTTTTTACCTTACTACTGGAAGATCCCTCTCGCTCAAAGTTACGTAGGAAAGATAGAAAAGTTGCCTTTCACATTCCTTACCCTAGACATGTGCTGGAAGCCCAGTTCTGTTCCACCTCCCCCATTTATTGTGTCCCTTCCTGCCTCTGTGCCTTTGCTAAACCATCTGTGCATTTTCCTTTGAGTCCCAAAGGCTTAAGAAATGTCCTATTTTGTTTGCCATTAGTTTTGTTTATGTTAGTATGACAAGTGATGGTTGCATTTAGAACTGCTTCTGCAACCTGAAAATATTTTTTTAAAGATTTGCCTTTCAGTTTCAAATTCTATTGGCCTCTAAAGTTATGCAGCAGTAATTAAAAACACTCCATTATCTAATGATTGTGATTAACATATGATAGATTTGGATAAATCACAGACTAAGTGCTACATTACCTCCCTGCTAAGATGGGGACGAATACTCATTTTATGTGTAAGAAAATAGCTTTTGCTCTTCTTTTACCTATTTTAAGGATAGCAGCAAGAGGAATAGTCTCATTGAAGCATAAAATGAATTCAGTGATTTTATTTGACTGATTGACATCTGCAAACATATTCATTCCTGCAGAATAACACAAGAACCCCAAAAAACCCAAAACCTTCTTTCACATCTGAACACTCTAAGTTCATATTCTTAGCAAACTGATTTTAACATGGAATCACAGGATATCTCAATTTGGAAGGGACCTATAAAGATCACCAGGTCAGACTACCTGAAAATAACCCATATGACTGATAATCCTTGACCTCTCGCAGGCTCAGTGCCATGACCACTTCTCTGGGGAACCTGTTCATTGACTGACCACATTCCCAGTAAAGAACCTTTTCCTAATGTCCAATCAGAACTTCCCCTGATGCATCTTCATTCCATTTCCTTGTGCTCAATCTTTTGGCCATGAGAGAGATCAGCATCTCCCCTCACACTGCTCCCCTTGAACCTGTAGACTGAGCCACCCCTCC
>VZTH01007010.1:0-15144 GCA_013397815.1 Aleadryas rufinucha | reverse complement strand
GGGGTTTGAAGGGCTCTGCGGGTGAGGGGTGATGGGGTTTGAAGAATTCTCCAGGTGAGGGGATGATGGGGTTTGAAGGGCTCTGCAGGTGAGGGGTGATGGGGTTTGAAGCATTCTGTGGGTGAGGGGATGATGGGGATTGCAGGGTTTTGCAGGTGACAGGGGTCAGGTTTTGCAGGGTTCTGCAGGTGACAGGAGTCGGGATTTTCTGGGCTCTGCAGGTGAAGGGATGTCAGGGTTTGAAGAGTTCTGAAGGTGAGGGGTTTCGGGATTTGTGGGGTCCCTGCATGTGAGGGGGTAAAGATCTGCAGGTTCCCTGCAGGTGAGGGGGGTCAGGGTTTGCTGGGCTCTGCAGGTGAGGGGAATTGGGGTCTGCAGAGCCTCACTGATGAGGGGATCAGGGTTTGCAGGGAGAGGCTGTCAGGGGCATCGCTCCTGGCTTGTGCTGTGCCTGTGTTGCAGATAAGGCATCCTAAAATCCCAGAGCAGAACGCCACGGAGCTGTAAAGCGGGATGTGGCATGGAAATACAGACCCCAACCAGGATCTGAAAATCGTCCCAGATATGGGGACGTTCTGGCATTGCTTATCTGAAGTGTGAGGTGCTATAAAGTCATCATGCAGAATGCCCCTGATAAAGCACAAATTCCTGTGTCCGTGTACAGATACAGCCTGAACTATTCTGCACAAAAAAATTCATGGAATCATGGAATATCCCGAGTTGGAAGGGTCCTGCAAGGATCATCAGTGGATATCCCTAAGCTAAAATTAGAAAAAGCACCTAGAGGCCAAAATCAAAATGAAACAATACACAGATTTCATGGATGCTTTGGCACTTGGGCACCAGAAAATTTGGCTCTGTGTGTTAAATGGGGCTGGGATAACGTGCTGTAGAAAACCTGCCAGGGAAGGTGTTAAATGAGGCTTTTTGGCTGAGGGTGCAGGGGGAGCTGAGCAGTTTCTGTCTGCTAGACAAGATTAACTTGAAAGGATTGGAGAAATTCCTTGTGATTGTTGCCAGACTTGAGAGAAATGGGAATTTTACGCTGTCAATCTTGTTCCATCCAACAGGATACAATCAACAAATTGGAGAACGAGCTGAGAACCACAAAGAGCGAGATGGCTCGGTACTTGAAGGAATATCAGGATCTGCTCAATGTGAAAATGGCCCTGGACATCGAAATTGCAGCCTATAGGTATGGTGGGGGATGTTTTAATGAGCCAGAACTCGGAGCAGTTCCCGTTCTCTTCAGGAGAATTCAGGTTATTGATCATCCCCCCAGCAGAGATTTGTGGCAGACTTTAATCAGCTCCTCTCTCTGTGCACACAGAATTTTTAGCTTGGCAATTAATGATCTCAGCTCTCCATCCTTACAGATAAAAGTACCTGTTCTGTACTTGGGGAAGGGATTTTGTATCAGTGGAATTCCTCAATAAAAACGGTTCATTTTCAGAGTGGGAAATCCCTCAAATGCCCTCAAGAACGGGGTTTGTTTCTGACTTGCAAATCTACAGATTAAATATTTTCCAGCAGAATTGCTGCTAAATAACTGTGATAACTGTGATGCTTTGGGACTTCTAGTCCCAGATACTGAGAGATTTCGATGCTGGAACAGAATTTCTGTGGAAGCCACAAGGGGGAATACTGAGAGAGCAGCTCCAAGCCTTGTCTGACAGCTCAGCAGCAAATTGTTCCGGCTGTGTGAGCTGCAGGGTGGCACAACACCCCTCTAGCTTCACCTGCTAGAGGAACCTGCTTCTAGAGAGGTTTTTCTGTTTATTCTAACAAGGAAAAGTATTAATTCACCCACAATGGACACGTCTGAAAACAATCATTCCAAGAAGGATCTAGCCCAGAATTAATAACTGAATATTCAGTCTCCAGCGCTTGTGATGCTCAAAGCATCCTGGTGTCTTTCTCCACAGCTGAATCTGCTGCACCACAATATTTTTTTTTTTTTTCTCGCTTTTCTTCCTGCTAGGAAACTTCTGGAAGGGGAAGAGACCCGGCTCAGCTTCACCAGCGTGGGCAGCATCACCAGTGGCTACAGCCAGCCTGCCCCCACCTTCGGCAGGTCCGCCTACAGCGGCCTCCAGGCCAGCTCCTACCTGATGACCACCCGCTCCTTCCCCACCTACTACTCCAGCCACGTCCAGGAGGAGCAGATCGAAATCGAGGAAACCATCGAGGCTGCCAAAGCAGGAGAAGCCAAGGCAGCCCCTGCAGAAGAGGGTGAGGAGGAAGAGAAAGAGGAAGGCGAGGAAGAAGCGGGAGAAGAGGGTGAAGAAGAGGAGGAAGGTACTTAAGAGTTACTTCTAAATCCCTTTTTTTCATGTTTCATGAAATATATTCATCCTTGCTCCTATGGGATAAACCCAGAAATCCCAATGATTAAATCTAATGATTAAAGCTCTTTCCTTTTCTACTCCCATGAGCCAAAGGATGGTGGGATTAAGCACATGGAATTTAAGCAGGGAAGTCTGAATATTGAATGGAAGACAAGGTTAAATGCTCAATCAGGCTGATTATTGGTTTCCAAAGCCCTCAGTGACAATGTTCAGGTGGCAGCAAGCACCATTCAGTTATTAGGGACATCCTCAAAGCAGCATTCAGTTATTAGGGACATCCTCAAAGCTGCATTCAATTATTAAGGACATCGTCAAAGCAGCATTCAGTTATTGGGGACATCCTCATCCTCAAAGCTGCATTCAGTTATTAGGGACATCCTCATCCTCAAAGCTGCATTCAGTTATTAGGGACATCCTCAAAGCTGCATTCAGTTATTAGGGACATCCTCATCCTCAAAGCAACATTCAGTTATTAGGGACATCCTCAAAGCTGCATTCAGTTATTAGGGACATCCTCAAAAAGAAGGACCAAGGACATCCTGAGCTGAATAAGATTTCCCAGAGAGCAGCCCAAGGTAATGGGAATGTCAGCTGATGTCTGGGGCTGGAATTGCTGGGTTCAGTTCACAGCAGTGTCACATCTCTGCAGTGCACTGGTGGCCACTGAGCTATGAGGGGTTCATTAGTGTAAAGTTTAATTAGAGGGAAATTACAGCTAAAGGGCCAATCAAAGAGCAGTGACCGATTGTTCAAATCTCTGGATAAGGCTTTAAGCAGTGAGTCCAGAACTGGATTTTTCGAGGCCCTGATGTGTTTTTACAGTGTTTCACTCCCCCTGAATCCAGGATAAATTGGTTGTGCAGTGTTGCTGTAGCTGCTGCCAAAATGGGTGGGGCTGAAGGGTGATCCCTCTGAATTGGGATCAGGAGTTGAACCTGGATGTGGAAATGTCTTTCTGTCCTCCAAAGGTGCTAAGGAGGAATCAGAAGAAGCCAAAGAGGGGGAGGAAGAGGAAGGAGAAGGGGAAGAAACAGCAGCAGAAGAAGGGGAGGAGTCCCAGGAAGCTGCTGAGGAAGCCGGTGAGGAGGAGAAGGAGGAGAAGGAAGAGAAGGAGGAGAAAGAAGCAGCAGGGAAGGAGGAGAGCGAGGGCAAGAAGAAGGCTTGATCTGAGGGCAGCTTTCCATCACAACCAGCGACTGACTGAGCTCCAGCTGCAGTCTCACCTATTTAATTCAGTGACCACTGAGGTTCCAAGTCCATGATTATGATGTTTCTCCCTGTGCAGAGTCTGAGTTTGCTTGCAGAGCACCCAAGGCTTGCTCCCCGAGTGCCGCATGGTTCCACGTACGAGTTCAGGGCTTCTGTCTCCCCTGGGTGACCCAGAACCTTAACATTTAAAAATGGGGGAGGGGGGAAAGAAGTGGTGGGAATGAAAGGTTACCTTTAACTTGCATTTAAAATAATTCTGGAAACGGTGGGTGGGGGAAGTGATGGAGGCTTCATGAAGTACGTGCAATAAAGCAGTCAATAAAGTTCCAGAAACGCTTACACGGATCCCTCGTGCCTGTCCTGTGTCACTGATGCCCCTAAAAGGTTCATGAAGGGGTTTGTCACCCTCATCCTGTGAATGAGAAGTGGGGGGAATCTCCTGGGGGTGTGAAATTTCACACAGATAATAAAAATGCCCTGGGCAGTGGTGGGGGCTGGGATGGGTCTCACGGGCTGGGGGTGCAGCAAGCACGAGCTCCCTTCTGAAAAATGGGGATTTTACCAAACCAATGCAGAGGGGAAAGGCAAATGTGGCTGTTCAGTGGTGGCAGGAAGTTGTTCAGTGGCTGGTGGATCAGTGATGAGAGGGAGGAACGACTGAGGGTGTGGGTGAGGCTTGGAGCAAAGAACATCTTCAAAAATAACGTTCAAATCAAACCATGATGAGCAGTTAGAGGGATGGATGGTGTGGGGGAAGGAGCTGCCTCTCTCCCCCAGGTGCAGAACCCAGCTCTCTCTCATTTGAGCTCATTCTGAGAATTTTTCAGGGATTTTTGAAGTCTTGACTGAGCTAAAAAAGGCTCAGAAAAGGAGCATCTCAGCAGCAGCACAGCCTGGGAACACCCCAAGCACTGCCCTGTGCTCTGGGCCTGTTTAACTTCCAATTCCCTATGGCTGATACATGAAATCAAACCTTGTAAGGGCAAGCTCTGCCTAATGCTGCAAATCAAACCACTTTAAATGAGCTAAACCCATGGAAACCTGGATTAAAATACACCAGGTGGCACAGCTGCACTACAACTTTATAGTTAGATGGGGCTGGATGAATTTGTGCACAGGATTTTGGGGTAACTTTTCATTCTTTGCACTGCTGATGTGCTATCAGCTGATTTCCATTGGTTCTCCTCAACGGCTTTGTTCAGAGAGGAAGGAAATCTCTGTTTCAATACAAATTTTAGGAGTGTTCCAAAAGCATCTCCCTTTTCAGTATTTAAAGGGTGATAAAAAATATTATGATGGATGAAGTAAGCACTTAAAATTATTATTTTTTTCCCCAAGAAAAGCAGCAGGAGACAGAAAAGGGAGCTTGGTCGAACCATTTGGAAAAGCAGTAATTCCAGCAGCTCAGGGAGTTCCAGTATCATTTCCAAAATTTTTTCCCTACTTTCCTGGGAGTTTGATGCTTCTGAGAACCAGAAGGAAAAGAAGTAAAAGAGCTTCCACTTTCTTCAACAACACCTCTTAAATATTTCTTTTTATATTTCCCTCCTGCTTTTCATGGAGGTTTTTCTCTCTGTGGTTATGCAGAGCTGTTGGTACAAAGCAGGTTTTATTTTTCCCTCCCCAGGACAGTGCTGGGGAGTGTTGGGGGAGCTTGCAGTGCTCTTTGCTGAGGGCTTTTAAGGCTGTTGAGGGGATGGAGGGGACCTGCTCCCTCCGGGGTGTGACTCCTCCAGCTCCCCCAGCGCCCTCGGGGCTGCTGCTCGGAGATAAGGAGCGGGAGCTGCTTCTCAGAAATCAGAGCTGCTTCTCGGAAACTCCCCTGGCTGCTCCCCCAGGGAGGGACTCCTGCACTCAGCTGGGAGAGAGGGGCTGCCCCGGAGGAGGAAAAACCTGTTCCAGCTCTGGGCAGAGCCCACCAGGACCATCAAAGCCTGACCACAGCTGGACAGAGCACTGACAAGGGATGGAGGGGCAGGACCGGGGGGAACGGCTTCAAACTGGCAGGGAGGAGGTTTAGACGGGGTATTGGGAAGGAATTCTTTATTCAGGGGATCTTGAGGGGCTGGGATGGAATTCCCAGAGCAGCTGTGGCTGCCCCTGGATCCCTGGAAGTGTCCAAGGCCAGGTTGGAGCACCCTGGCACAGTGGGAGGTGTCCCTGCCCACGGCAGGGGTGGCACTGGATGGGATTTAAGGTCCCTCCCAACCCAAACCATTCCAGGATAAATTAAACCCTGCCTTTCTCCAGTGCTCTGAGCTCCTTTTAACTCTTCAAACCCCAATTTTACTTCCTCTTCCACGACTTTTTCTTGCGGACAAACTCCTCCTTCCCTCAGCCCTTCTCATCCCTGTGTGCTGTGGGCAGCTCAGCTCCCTGTGCAGCACACCCAGAGCTCCAGCGGCTCTCCCCTCTCTCCTGCTGCCGTTCCCAGGCTCATCCCTGCTGCCTCTGTTACCTTCATTGCCTTGCAGCTCCGCAGGGCTCCGAGTCAGCCCAGGCAGGGGCTGCAGCAGGGCTGGCCCTGCAGTGACCGCCCTGGCTGGGTCTCCAGCAGTGACCACCCGGGCTGGGTCCCCTGCAGTGACCACCCTGGCTGGGTCCCCAGCAGTGACCACCCGGGCTGGATCTCCAGCAGTGCCCACCCGGGTTGGGTCCCCTGCAGTGACCACCCGGGCTGGGACCCCAGCAGTGACCACCCGGACTGGGTCTCCTGCAGTGCCCACCCTGGCTGGGTCCCCAGCAGTGCCCACCCGGGCTGGGACCCCAGCAGTGACCACCCGGGCTGGGTCCCCAGCAGTGCCCACCCGGGCTGGGTCCCCTGCAGTGCCCACCCGGGCTGGGTCCCCAGCAGTGATCACCCGGGCTGGGACCCCAGCAGTGACCACCCGGGCTGGGTCTCCAGCAGTGACCGCCCGGGCTGGGTCCCCAGCAGTGCCCACCCGGGCTGGGTCTCCAGCAGTGCCCACCCGGGCTGGGTCCCCAGCAGTGCCCACCCGGGCTGGGTCCCCAGCAGACCACCCGGGCTGGGTCCCCAGCCCTGCCCCGCTGCCCACACCGCTGGGAGGGAGGCTGGGCTGGGATTTGTGCGATCCCGGCTGCTCCCAGGGCTGGGGGATGGATCCTGCTGCCAGCCCTCGCTTTACCTTGGAAGATCCAGGCGCTGCCTTTGACGCAATGCAGTAAAAGCTGGCAGAGGGAGGCTCAGGAGAAACTTTCACCCCAGTTGCAGCTGCAAGAGAAGCCAGGAGTGTCCTGGGGGGTTGTTTCCTGCTCTTTGGGGCTGGTTCAGGCTGAGGTCTCGTCCCAGGGAGCACCCAGGGAGGTGCTGGATGCTTTCCCTGGGATGCACGCACACCCCCTGCCCTCCCCTCAGCACGGGGAACACCTGCACAGAACATCCAGAGTCCAGAAATTCACCTTCTAGTAACTAAATAATTAACAAGTCATCATTTGCTGCCTTCCCAGATTAGTTAAGGATACTTTAATTCTGAAAAAAAAAGCAGGAACTGAGCCCACATGTGAGTGGGGAGAGCACAACCCCTGATGACTGGAGAAAATTCTGGTGCCTGACTCAGCTCCCTGGCAAATGCAACCTATTTGTGTTTTGTAACGCTGCCCAGTCTGTTCCCACCTGGAATTTTGTTCTGGGATGCTGAAAAATAACTGTGGCATCTCCACAACCCAGCACAGGGAAAAGATCCTGGTTTAGAGCCCTCCAGCTCCTGAAGCCACGGTGGTCTTGATACCCCACCTTCAAAAACACGAACAAATCTTCGCTGTAAATTCCTTTAATTATTGCTTTTCCCTTCGTGGATTTCTTTTTTATTGTTTAATGAACTTCTCTGTCTGAAAATAATTATTCCCCTCACTGGTTCTGTGCAGTCTGGAGGAGTAATTGGTGCAGAACAGGCAAATAACATCCTATTTATGCCTCTCTGCCCGGGAATTGTGCTCTCCTTTGAAACTATTTGATTGCAGATGTCAGTAGACAAAACCTCTTGGCACCATGAAATATTAATCAGTTCTCATAGTTTTATAAACATTTGGAAATGTGTTAACCACTCGCTTGTTCCTCTTAGGATTTGCTGGGAACATCTGCAGTGGGAAATGGGCTAAACTCACAAATTTGCTGTGTTGGAGCAGGGGGGGAATGGAGTTGTGGGTAAGAACTAAAAGCTGTGATGTATTTTGGGTGGGAAAAAGTGGGAAATGAAGATGTGAAACACATCATGCCCAGGGTTTGCCTCCCAAAACCATCCAGGGAAGGGATTTACCCTGGGCAGAGGGGTTGGTCCAGCCCCTCGCCCCAGGAACTGCAATCCCGGATTGCCAAAGTGCAAACGGGACAAAAACAACACAAATGATGATTTTTGGGTCCCTGGAGCTGTGTCCTGCCAGGGCTGAAGAGAAAGAAGCTGGAAAGGAATGAAAAATAGCCAGGCTGGGATCCCAGAAATGTCCTGGAGTCTCCTGCTGACACCAACACTTCTCCCACTGCGCAAGGTGACCCTTCCTCTCCGTGCTGAAAATTCCCAACTTTCCCCTCTGAGGGGTGGGTTTTGCAGTTTGGGACATTTTGGTTTTGCAGTTTGGGACATTTTAGCAGNCCCCTCGCCCCAGGAACTGCAATCCCGGATTGCCAAAGTGCAAACGGGACAAAAACAACACAAATGATGATTTTTGGGTCCCTGGAGCTGTGTCCTGCCAGGGCTGAAGAGAAAGAAGCTGGAAAGGAATGAAAAATAGCCAGGCTGGGATCCCAGAAATGTTCTCGAGTCTCCTGCTGACACCAACACTTCTCCCACTGCGCAAGGTGACCCTTCCTCTCCGTGCTGAAGATTCCCAACTTTCCCCTCTGAGGGGTGGGTTTTGCAGTTTGGGACATTTTAGCAGCTTCTAGAACTTAATTGAAAGCATCCAAACACAATTTCATGTTAATATTTGTCTCTGGTTTGGTTTTTGGGGTTGTCATGGTGTTGTCTCGACAATTTTGTTTAAATCCGAGGGGAAAACACCTTCAGTGCTCACAAACCTTTGGTGCAGACACCAAAAATGGGGGAGTGCTTAACTCCTCGTTCCTAAAGGTAAAGTTATTTTTGTGTCACACCCACACGTGACCACGGAGAAGCTGCCATTTAATTTGCTCACTGTGCTTTAATTAAACATCACTCAGCAGCCAAGCTGTGGAGCACAGATTCCCATTATTGAGAGCAGCAGGAGAAACATCCAAAGCTTTGCTCCACAAAGACACCCAGACTGATCTGAAAGCCTTAGCTGCTGTGGGCTCTCCACCACTTCTCCAGTGAGGAACTGAACCCTTTCAATTAAAAACTCCTTGATCTCCAATTATTGATGGGCTGAAGAATCGAAGGCACACGGAAATCGTAGGTTTTGATCAGAAATCGTAGGTTTTGCCTCAATGAGGCAACAGATTTTGGGGCAGTCCATGGCCTAAAGCCAGGCTTGGAAATTATTGGCATTTCTTGGTGAGTTATGGGAGGTGGGGCAGCAGCTGCATTCTTCATCTTCCTTTTGAAATGGGGAACAAACCCAGAATTAATCCTGTAATGATTTGTTAATTCCCACGTTGGAGCTGGGGCCTTCATCCTCTTCCCTTTGTCTCGTTTGTCTCCATCTGTTTTTCCACGCAGAGGAATTTTTGATTCCTCTGGAAGAACCACCTGGAAGAGGCCACCACTTAGGAGGTCTTTCCATTGGAAATGAAAAAACTGTTGAGTTTATAACTCTTGGGTTTAGAATTTTGTGTTTAGAGGCAGATTGAACTTCTTGATCATTTGAGGCAGAGAATTGATAAGGAGGTTCCCATAAAATTAAAGCAAGAGGGGGTAAAATATCCAGAGCCAAGCCCACTTTGAGGACCTCGTGGTGGCTTGGTTGAGCTCCCTTAGTGGGTTTTTGCTCAGTTAAGTGACAAACTGAAGATGCCACGCCCAGCTGTGGTCCATGCAGCCTCCCTCCCCAAGAAAATCAAGGAAATATTTGGAAATTGGCTCTCTTTACATGTGGATGTTGGGTGTAAGGAGGAGAACGATACTTACAGCAGATTTTAACACTTTTTGGCTCAGCACAAGCAGGATTGAGGCCTTAGACACCTTCCCCTTCCTATGAAAAGGAATTGCAACCCCTCTAAGCACCTCAAGGCCAGCCAGAAGTGTTCAATAGATTCCTCTTTCCTCCAGAAAATGTGAGATATGGCCCTTATTTTCTTAACCCAGCCTTTGTGTTGTTACAGGAAATTTGTCCATCATAACCAACTCCCAAACCACAGAACATCCCAAGTCGGATGGGACCCCCAAGGACCATCAAAGTCCAACCCCTAAATGAGGACACTTAGAAAAAAAACCCTCAATCAATTTTCCTTTCCCATTCAGGAGAGAGGACCCAGCTCAGGGAAGGGTTTAAATCGGGGAAAAAGCCACCAGAACCAGTCGTGTTTTCATATTGACCTTTATTGAGCAAGAACTGCTGTGACTGTTTTACATCAAACAACAAAAGGTTGCGTACTGTGCATGTCAACAAGGTTCTCCCAGGAGCAAAAGTCCACCCTAACTGCACCAGTGAGGTAAACATAATTAGTTATAAGTAGCTTTTTTTATTTTTATTTTTTTTTTTAAGGCTAGGAGAGTTCTGGTTCTCACGAATACTCTATGACTGTTTTCGGTTTGGTTTTGGCTCAGTTGGTTCTTTGCATAAAATACGTCTGAACTCGTTCCTCGGATACGTCCCTCCAACAGCTCAGGAAATTCAGGAAAGCTTCCTCTGCACATTTCATCTCATGCACTAGTAGTAGTAGTATTTTTTTTTTTTTGTAGATCCCCAAGCTCTGTGGAGGGAGTACATCTTGAGCCTGCATGCATTCCCCCCCCCTTCCCTATATTGCACGAAAAAGTAAAATACTGTGTGTCTGGAGCCTCCGTGAGAGAACCCGATCTGCTTTGAAGCCGTCACCCACATGCATTTTGCAGCTGTCTATGGCTTAACCTTTTGCACCGACCCAAGCTCTTGAATTGGTTTGAATTTTAGCTATGGTTGCTTCTATTCGCTCTCTTTAATCTCCTTTACTACGGCGTGTGAAGTGACTTTCTCCACTTTCTTGGTGGACACCAACTTCTCCTCGAAGCTTTCCTCGTGCTCCTCCACCTTCTGAGTGACGGTCACCGACTTCGTGACAAACGTGGTCCCGCTGTCCCCTCCCTCCCCCGTGATTTTCTCGACTTTTTTGGTCACTACGATTTTCTCAGCCTTGTCATCCACGGGGCTCACATCGAGGCCGTTGGTCACCACCCCCTTGTCTTCCTCCTCCTTCTCTTTGGACTCCTCCTTCTTCTCCTCCACCTCCCCGTTGACCGCGATGTCCTCTTTCCTGGACTCCTTCTCGGCCTCGGCGCTCGCTTTCGTTACCTTGGCGACGGTGACGGTCTCCTCCACCACGGCCTTGGCGTCCTTGCCCGGGGAGGGCGGCTTCTCCGGGGACCGGGGCTTCTCGGGAGTCACGGGCTTCTCGGGAGTGCGCGGCTTCTCCGGGCTCGCCGGCTTCTCGGGGGAGCGCGGCTTCTCCGGCGTCGCCAGCTTCTCCAGGGCCACGGCTTTCTCCGGGGTCACAGCCTTCTCCGGGGTCACAGCCTTCTCCGGGGTCACAGCCTTCTCCGGGGAGGTCACCTTTGGTGTGGCAGGTTTCTCTGGAGACGCCGCTTTCTCCTCCTCCTTGGCCGCCTTCTCCGCTTTCTCCACCTTCTGCTCCTTCGCTGCTTCCGCGGCTTTTTCTTTCGGGGCGGCCTTGGCCGGCTCTGTTACGGGGGATTTCGGGGGGGATTTCGGGGGGGACTTTGCGGGAGGTGATTTGACCTTCTCTGCCTTCGCTGGTACCTCTTCAGCTTTGCCCTTGGCCTCGGGTTTTTCCTCCTCTTCCTCAACTTCCTCCTCTTCTTCCTTTTCCTCGATTTCTTCTTTTTCAGAGCCACCTTCTTCTGCAGCGTCGGATTTTGCAGCTTCTTCTTCCTCCTCTGCTTCCTCTTCCTCCTTCTCTCCCTCCTCAGCTGCAGCTTCCTCTTCTGCAGGAGCCTTCTCAGAAACTTCTTCCTCTGCAGCTTCTTCTGCTTTTTCTTCCTCCTGTTCCTCTTGCTGTGCCTTGGCTGCCATTTCTTCTGCGATGGCTGACAGGGCGTCTTCCATTTCAGACTTTTCGTCCTCCACCTTCGTCTCCTCAATGATTTCTTCTACAAACTTATGCTGGACCTTCAGCTTTGGTGGTTCTATTTTTGTTTTCTGGATTTTGGTGGATGCTATTGTGACAGATGGTTGTCTGTGTGTGAATATGGGACCAGTAATGCTTCCAGAGAAGGCACTGAATCTTGTCTCTTCACCCTCCAGCAGCTTCCTGAGGGAATCAGGAAGAGAGAAAAAAAGAAGATGAGCATTAAAAAAACCCAAAATTAAGGGAGAGCTGTTGGGATAATTGTGGCTGTACCATCCCTGGGAGTGTCCAAGGCCAGGCTGGACGGGGCATGGAGCACCCTGGGATAGGGGAAGGTGTCTCTGCTTTGGGATGAGCTTTAAGGTCTCTTCCAACCCACACCACGCCAGGATTCCATAATATTCCCTGCTGTGCTATTCCCCTGCCAGCAGGACAGAACCAGTTTGCTGTGGAATGTGCTGGAACTGCCCAGTGCCATCCACTGCTCACAGCCCCGGCCCAGCCTGCCCTGAATCTGCTCTTTGCAGAACTCACATCCAGCAGTTTTTAGCTTGGTTTGCCTGTGGCAGGTGTGACACCTTCACTGATCAGTCAAAATTCCTCTTTAATGTCAGAAAACTTCATTATGGCGTGAATCAGCAGGGATTAGGGCAAACTAATTAATTTCATAGGATTCATTACGACTTAGGCAAACAGAATTTGACACAGCCAACAGACCCAAATCAAATATTGTGTCTGAGGCAGCCACAGCTGATTAGAGCACGTGTTCTAATTCAGTAATTTGGGCATCCACCTTTTTTTTGTGGGAATATGAGAACTGGAGACTTCAGCTGACTTTGGCAGCAGCCAGCTACAGCCCCCGGGGTGTCTGTGTGTCTGACCCCCGGGGTGTCTGTGTGTCTGAACAACCTCAGGAATTGCAACAGATCTGGAGATGGAGGCGGCTTATTGTTGTTTTTACTTTTCTTCTATTCAAATGTTTTTCATCTAAGCCTGTGACCCAGAAAAATCAGGAGCTCTCCAGTGAGAGTTCTGAAGTGAGACAGAAGAGACTGAAAAAACCTGCCAGGTGATGGCAACAGCAAGCAACGCTCAGCTCCAGATGAGAGCAGATGCCTCTGAAGGAAAGTTGAGCAAGAAAAGCAAAAGTGTTTGTGACAGGCAGATCAGCGCTCGCTGCCTCAAACCGTGATCAAGCAAATTCCCTGTCTCTCCCAGGCGATGAAAGGGAGCTCTAGTGACAAGCCCTGCATGGCTGGCATCTGCAAAGCAGACGGGAATTAAAAATAAACTCGTCTCTCGCTGCACCCCCTGCTCGTGCAGCCAAGGACAGAATGCGGCACGGGAGCCGCCGCACTGAGTCACGCTGTGCCGTGCCCGCGGGGCTCGCTGGCAGCTCCGCCACTGATTAGCTGGTCCCTAATGACCTTCTGGGCTCTCACTGGGCTGGGTAATGGTTGCAGCGATTTAGCCAGGCTCTAATTTTACCCGTGCTCGCTGCATGCGGAGATTTCTTAGCTGGGGTAAAGGCTCTCGAGCCAGCAGCATCCGCAGTGCTATTAATATTCCAGACATGTCTGCAGTGACCCCACCGTACCTGTACGCAGCAATTTCGATGTCCAGGGCCATCTTGACATTGAGGAGGTCCTGGTACTCCCTCAAGTGACGAGCCATTTCCCACTTCGTTCCTCGGAGCTCGTTTTCCAGCTGGTGAATCGTGTCCTGCAAGGGAGACGCAGAAACCCCCTGTGACACGGGCGGACGCTGCACGCGGGGCCAGAGCGGGCACAACTTCTCTGAGGGGACTTTCAGAAACTCTTCCCGCCGCTCGGGGAGGCAGGGCCGGCATCAGAGCAGGACCCACCCGCTCCCACCGCCCTCCGCAGCATCCTCCCCCCGCCTTCCGCATCCCTGCATCCCTCGCTGCGGAGCCGGCACCGGGCACCTCCCGCATCCCTCCCGCCGGAGCGGGCACCGGGCACCTCCCGCATTTTTCCTCCCAGAGCCGGCACCGGGCACCTCCCGCACCCCTCCATCCCTCCCTGGGGGCCGGCACCGGGCACCTCCCGCATCCCTCTCCCCGGAGCGGCCACCGGGCACCTCCCGCATCCCTCTCCCCGGAGCGGGCACCGGGCACCCCCCCGCCTCCCCGCCGGGCTCGGGACAGCCCCGCGCCGCCTCCCCGGTACCTGATAGGTGGTGAGGTCGTTATTGTGGCGCTCCTCGATGTCGCTGAGCTGCCTCTCCAGCGACTCCTTGGTGCCGCGCACCGACTCGAGCTCGATGCTCTTGGACTGGAGCTGCCGGCGGTACTCGGCGATCTCCTCCTTGGCGGAGCGGATCGCCTCCTTGTTCTGCTCGGCCGCCTCGGTGAGCTTGGCGTAGCGGCACTTGAACCACTCCTCGGCCTGGTGCATGTTGTGGTCGGACTGGCACTCGAGCTGGGCGCGGATCTCCTTCAGCGCCGTCGTCAGGTCCGTCTTCAGGTAGTCCTTCCTCTCCACGGTGGCGTGGGACGCCTGCAGCTGCGCCAGCAGCTCGGCCACCTCCTCCTCGTGGTTGCCCCTCAGGAAGGCCACCTCGTCCTGCAGCGACTGCACCTTCTTGTCCAGCTCGGCGCGCATCAGCGAGGCCTCCTCCATCTCCTTGCGCAGGGCTCGGATCGTCGCCTCCGTCTCGTCGCGCAGCCGCGCCTCATCCTCGAAGCGCTCCCGCAGGCGCTGGATGTCCTCCTCGATGTGCTCCGAGTCCAGCTGGATCTGCGCCTTCTCGTGGCTCACCTGCTCCAGGGCCCCGCGCAGCTCCCGCAGCTCCTGCTCGTAGGCGTCGCTCAGCTGCGCCCGCCCGGCGTGTTTCTGCCGCAGCGCCGCCAGCTCCGCCTCGATCTCCTTGTTCTGCTGCTCCAGGTAATGCACCTTCTCGATGTAGCCGGCGAAGCGGTCGTTGAGCCCCTGCAGCTGCTCCTTCTCGTTGGAGCGGCTCAGCTTGAGCTCGGCCGCGCCGTTGAGCAGCGAGGACTGGCTCACGTCCAGGCTCTCGGCCGAGCTCAGCACCGTGGAGCCGTAGGTGGCCCGGGGGCCGCCCAGGTTGGGGCGCTTGTAGGACGAGGACACGGTGCTGCCCGAGCCCCGCGACCACGACTGCGAGCGGAAGCCGCTGGACGGGGACGCGCTGGCGCGGCTGTAGGTGGCCCGGGTCTCGGTCACCCGGCGGTACGAGGGGTTGCCCAGGGGCTCCATGGTGTAGCTCATGGTGGGGCGCTGGGGGCGGCGGTGCGGGGCTGCTCCGGCCGCCGCCGCCCCTTTTATAGCCCCGCCGGGCGGCTGCGGGGCGGCCCCGCACACGTGTGCGGGGGGCGGCTCCCCCCGG
>VZTH01007009.1:124259-145019 GCA_013397815.1 Aleadryas rufinucha | reverse complement strand
TGGACACGTTTCAATGATCTCAGCCCAGCGGGAGGTTAACAAAGCCCGGGGAGAAGGATTTCCACTGATACACGAGGAATGCGGAATTCATGGGCCACGAGGACGTTTGGCAGAACCCCCAAGATAAGGAAGGAACCAATAAAGGCAGCTCAGCGACTGTGTGGAATCAGCTCCGAGCGGGTAAGGGAATTCCGGCAGGGGCAGATCGCGACCACCAACCCACGGACCACCCACACAGGAAACCACCGAGCCAAAGGGGGAGATAGATGGAGCATGGCAGTAATTAGCATGAGAGGCAAGAGACTCATTAACCAATAGAAGAGAGAATACTAATTAATATCAGAACTATGTAACCTGTAGCCAATGAACATTCATGCCTTTGTTTGCTAAAATATATAAATAGGAAAATGTATGGATAATTGGGCTGCTTGATTTGTGGAACACCACTGAGCATGAGGCTTGGCAACTCTGACATGAATAATCAATGTCTCTCTCAAGTGTGTATTTACTGGCCATTGCATAGTAATAGAGCCAACTTTTCTGGACAACAGTACCATTCCCAGAATTTATGTTCAAAATGGGCATTTCTCTGCATCTCCCAACGCACTCTCTGTATGGACTTTCGAGGCATTTTCAGGCAGACTGAGGCAGAAGCCCTGAAGGTACCTGCAGTCAGGAAAATCTGGTAAGATATATTTTGTGGAGACGTTGCACATTATTGCAGTTATTCCTGCTTAGGATGGAGACAAGAACATGTGACATCTGTTGTGCCTATGTACTTCTGTTATGATCTTTCCATATAGGATCAGCATTGGTTGGACCTTGACAGTGTAGAAAAAAAGGAGAAAACTTCCACGTCTTAAAAAATTTCAACCAACATTTCTGGCACTAAGTTTCAACAACAAAAGAGGGTCCTGAAATATCTCCATCGTTCCCACTGATTTGTTAGTTCGTATAAAGTCCATTATCCTTTTAATGTGCCTCTCTTCAGTACAATTAGTTTTCTGTGTATCTGCTGGAATGATGTACACAGCAGTGCATTATCATGGAGTGGTTTATATCTTGCAGGTGATGCACTACAATACAGTGCTTCCTCTTTTGTTTCCCATGTACAGCATCTCCACCAAAGTTCATTTTTTCAGGCTTTGTGTTTGCCATGCTACAGTAAATCCTTCCTTTTGCTGTCATCTCAGTGACTGTTGCCATATTTCAGGAACATTCTGTTTCCCAAAATCAAAAGCAGTCTCCTGTTCTTGCTTGCTGCTACACTTTTTAATCTGAACCAACCATAAACTGCAAGAATTAATATTTCAGTCTTAGTTCCAGAATGTAGTTCCCGTACCTAGTATAAGGCAGCCATTTCTGTATAGCTTTAGAAGTCAAAAATAAGTAATAAAAAATTATGTGTGAAGGTTGGGAAACTCCTAGAGAACCAGGTACCCCACTCCCCTTTTTCTGCCCCACTTTCCCAAGAGTGTTCCTACTAATTTCCTTCTATTCCCTTGGCCATCTTGGACCGTGTTTAAATCCAGCTTTTTCTCTTGCACAGTTGTCTGTTAACTGTATGCATGTCTTTTTTGTCCTTTTCCTTTAATCCCTTCTTTACTTTGGCACCCTATTTTTGTTTTCCCCCTGATGCCAGGAGGAGATTTCCAGTTGAATTTTCCCCCTAGAAATCTCACAACTCTCCCTCTGTAGCTGTGGGAGAAGGATGACCACTTCCAGCTCCTGAAGTTACACTGGATGCATGAGACTGTCAAGATATCAATATACATATATATGTATATCATCTCAATATATCAATATATCTACAAAAGTCATCACATTTTTGTGTTTGCAAGGAAAAAGTTGAGAATACAAAAGTTGAAATTTCTGCAGTCAATCAAGAACTGTAGGCAGCCTCTTTTTAAAAAAATAATAAAAAATAGAAAAAGTACCTGGAATGATTGTGCTTTTCAGTGTTCAGTGTTGGCAGGAAACTGTTCTGCTTATATTTACTATGTGGAGTATTTTTGTGCAGTTCCTGGGTTGGTTATAAATGCCTTCAACACACATGTAAAGAACAGATGCCAGCTCAGTGTAACCCCCTTTGGGAACTGCCAGCATCCGTAGTGGCAGTGTAAGAGGAGAGAGGAGCTGCCTGGATAAACAGATACTCTGTCAAGAACCTGAGGCACAGCCAGGCTCTGGAGTGATGATGTTTTATTTAACATTTCATCTGCTACCCATGGTACGTGAACGGCTCCGAGTGTGCAGCCTGCACCCAAACTGGGGTTTCTGCCCTGGTTTTGTTAGCATGCAGTGACACACCAGACACACTGGGGTGCCTTAAAGAAGGCACATGACACCTTGTTCAAATGTGTCACCATTATAAATGATGTCAGCAGATGTAATTGCCAAGTTACTTAATACACTTAGAGTGCCATTGAGCCATTCACCTTGGAACCAAATAACTCTTACTCCATCTTACATACCTTAAAATGCAGCTCTGCCCCTCCACAGTGATGCAGTAATATTTATTAGAAGCATTATCCTCAAGTGATATCTCCTTGTGCAACAGCCACCCAACAACTCCAGACCTGTAGTATTATAGACATTTTACCTTAGAGATTAAAAAACCCAATTTCCTCAAACCTGCAAAGCTTAAATATGTCCAACTTCAATTCAGCATTATAATCTTACTTGGAATCTTCTAACTGTAATGTTTAGTCCTTATTTAGGACTATAGAATATATTTTATATATATATTATATATATTTTAATAAAGGGAGCTCCAATTAAATCATAAAGAAAATTAATTCTATATATAGAGTAGAGGTGGGAAACCTGAAGCTTTTGTGTTAGTTCTGCATCACAACCTGGTGAGAGGTTCAGAAGAACCCTTGTATTTGTCCTGGGCTGCTGCTCTGTTCACTCATCACTACTGGCAAAGGAGAATAAAACCACAGTGAGAAGGCTGGGGAAGACAGATTTCTGCTTCAAGGCAGCTTGAAACATCTCACTGTAGTGAATGGAATGATGTCTTCCTGTCATTCACTGCTAAGCAGACACTTCTGACATGGGAGTCAAGAGCCCAGGAGAAATTTGTGGAAATCATGAGTACTTCACTTTTAGCTCAGCATTGGAGAAATCCACCCCTTAAGCACCTACCACTCTGTTGTTCTCACTTCCGTAAGTTCATGAGTGTGATGGAATTGTCCTGGATTCAAACTAAATTGAGAGCAGAATTACATGATGACTGCAGCTTTTGAAATGATAAAGGACAATTTGAGGACACAATCAGTGAAAATCCCCTCTTAGAGTCAGCCAATATCCAGAGGTATCAGGGTTACAGAATAATGTGATATTTGTATAAGCAGCAGTGTTACCTTATATTTAAGGAAAATCTAATATTTTCCTCATAAAGAGAGAAGGCTGATTGGATTGGCAGCATATTAAATTGTCATATACACACTGACTATCATTTACAGCTAAAATTTTATTCAGGCTCTCTTTCCTTTCCTCTCAGGTCTTGTCATTCCCCTGTGACATTTCTAAATCCATCAATTTAAACCTCCTTTTTGTGGAGTCTGCTTCCTGCCATGCCTTCAGGGTATTTTCACTTGTCTCAGAGCTCTTCCTGTGCCATGTGTTTGTAGTCCAGATGTGCAGACAGCTGTGTGGGCTTGAGTGAGAAGGTAAAAGCTGAAGGGGTCAGTGGTGTCACGTGCAGGTTGGGCACTGCAGTGCCCCTGTGCCCTGTGGGCTCACCTGAGCCCAGTGTTGACGTTTCTCTTGGAAGCAGTTGCTCAGCATTCTCTGCCTTGCATGTGGCTTTCCCCAGTTTATGGTCTGCTCTTTTGCCACACAAAATCCCTCTTCCATTTCTTTTCACTGCTGCGTTGGCATTTTTTGTACTTTTCCCTAGAATAGCTTTCCTGACTCTGCATGTGAGTGAGTATTTTAAGGTCCTAATTCCAGTTGGGTCCCCCAAGGGCCTGTGTGCCCAGACTGTTGGGACACAGCCATACCCAGTGTCTGTGTCAGGGACCTGAGCGGGTCACAGCAGCTTAGCAGGAATAAATTGAGGAGCTGACCTGAGTAAGTCCTTGTAGAACTCTCCTGTGGAGACCTTTGCAGCAGTTTACATCCCTCTGTGAGTGATTTAGCTGGCATCAGCAACTCTCAAAGGTTTTATAGCTGACTCTCATGGAAACCTCCTGAAAAAGGAAATTAATACTTACAAGGCAGGGCCACAACATAAAAGTTGCATAAAATGCTCTTATTGATTTTTTCTTTCCATATTGTTGATTGCATAATAGAAGAATCCCTATTTTTGTGTGCTATTGTCTTTGTGAAAATCAATATGTTCATAAAATGTAGCCTTGACAGATAACATTTCCTCAGATGTAACAAAATTACAATGAAGGAGCCATTTTCCTTGCCCCAGAGAGGTTTTAAGACATTTTACAGCTGCAGATTGGGTGTCTCATTGTAGCCTGTCCACGGCTTTAGCAGGGTGCAGGCAACTACTGGATCATTCCAGATAACTGAGGCTTCACAGATCAACTCCTTTCTCTGGAGTCTGCTGTGTTCTGTCCCTAATATAACCACACTTTTAATTTTGTCTATTTAAAAAGTTTCTTTAAAGTTGCAAAATGAAAATCAGATTGCCAATTCATCCCTACTTTGTGTGATTTTGTACCTTGTTTAAAAGCAGCACAAGTAATTTTTCCCAAGATGAGAATGTTCTCCAGCTCATCTAAGCGCCAGTTGTGATTAATCACAGATGTGGTGAAAACATGATTCCTTTTTTGCAGCTGGAAGGAGGGTTTCAGCAGAGAGGCAGTGATGTTTGTCCCTGCAGAGCACAGATGTGAGAAGGGCAGGTCCCACCTGCACGTGACTGTCCTGATGCTCAGAGCACCTTATGGCTTTTGCTTCCTTGGGGCAGAGAATGGGAAAACACTGATACTTTTTCCTAAATTCGATCCACAGTTTGGCTTTCTCTCTAAGTCATAAGACTTCGGTTATCTGAGTTTTACATTTTCCTTCACCTGTGCTGCCTTAGCAAATAGGGGGAGCAGGAGCAGGAGCAGGAGCAGCAGCAGCAGCAGCAGCAGCAGCAGCAAGGCTGGAGCAGGAGAACACAGGCGCTCTCCCTGTCCTGCAGGAATTGCTTTGGCTGCTCTGTATCTTTAAGGGGCTGACCCTATCCCACGGGGAGCCGGTATAAAGGCAGGTAGGCAGCAGTGCCCTCCAGCTCAGGGAGCTGGAGCCAAGCAGGGGCAGCTCCCAAAATGACTGGCCACCACAGTTGGGGATATGGGCAGGCTGACGGTAGGTTATGGCATTTCCGTGCTGCATCTCTCTGTCTTCCCCCACTCGTTTTCTTTCTAGAGCTGTTGCCTGAGCCCTGCAGAGCTGCCTGCATTTCGATGTCTGCAAGAATCAAGTATATACAGCAGGTAATTAATTACTTTATTGATAATCAATAGCACCCAGAAAGTGGCACCAAAAGATGCACAAGTTTATATCTGCTGCCTTTCAGTGTTGCAGTCAACATTCCTAAACTGAGGGAAGCAGTTTGAGTGCTTTGGGTTTTTTTCAGACTGCAGATATTATAGATGGGTCCCTTTCCAAAATGCTGTTATAAAAAAATTACCTGTGTCTCTCTCCAAAGGCAATTCTGTTAAGGAAAGAAGATTTAGTAGAGCAGTAATAGAGCTCCTGATTCTGTGCAGCTGCTGAAATGTAATAGCTAGGCTTTTATAAAAGTGGATAAAATAAGCTGTATGTTATGTATGTCTGGTACATCAATAAATTGTACAGATCAGTATCAGATCTCTTACAGAACAACTTATGCTTTCTGATCTGACAGTTTTTAATTTAGTCCTCCTCCTTTGCTTCCCACCTCCAAGGATGCGTGTCACAGCGTGAGGGGGGATGTGGAGCTCCTGGGAGATTGCCACAGTAGTGTTTTATAGTGCCTGTATCCTTCACAGAGAGGATGGGTGAGCAGCTGATGCTAGCCAATAAGACAATTGCATAACTTCCAGGAGTCTGTCTCTCTTTACAGCAATTATTTTAGCTGCTGAATGTCCAACAAGAGTCTTTTGCATAACCTTCAGGGGCCAGTCTCTTTCTTAACAACAATTACTTTAGTTTCTGTGAGTCTAAAAGCGAGTCTGAATACCAAGTGAAGCTGGTTAGTGCTAGTAGATAATGTTATGTGTTTGTGCTTGTAGGTAGTAGTAATAAAGCCATGTGTACTCTTATGAAGCTTGTGAGAGCCAAATTATATTGCCTTAGCTTGTGTAACAGCACTTAATTCCTAAATCTGCTTTGCAGGCAAGCTGAGAAGAGATATTATTTTATAAGCTTAGCTTTGCAAAAGATGTCAAAGCCAAGTAAAAGTGTAATAGATCACTGTTTTGTTATGTAAACTCAAGGAGGCTAAAAACCTATGATTGATTTTTAAAAAGCTTCCCCTTGTGAAAGTATGTGAGAATGCTACAATTAAAAATGTGCTTCTTGAGCATCCCAAAGTACAATTGTTACTGTTATATTTTATGAACAGCAGCAGCAGAGGAATTTAATTGCTGCTTTCACTACCATAGCAAAGTAGAAAATGAGCCATAAGAAAAAGGAATTCTTTGATATGGATAAGCTATTGTTATCTCAAATGGCTTAAGAATGTTCCAGCTCTGGCAGCAGAGTTGTGCTATTAAATTGGTCTTTCTCCCTGCTCTATGGAGGTCAGGAAGTCCCAAAGTGTTAATTATCATCCTGTACCCTTCTCTCAGGTTAGAGAGATACCATAATGGGCATGAGTGGAGAATGGAGCTGTCTCAAAGATTTACTGCAGTCATAAAATGATTTTAAAAATAACTGCATAGTCAGTAGCTAAGAGATTGAGTCATCTGCATCTAATTTGAATTGCTGGAGCTTTTACACTCTCTTTCCCAGGGAGAATTAAATGCTGTTTCCTTGAGGGAGTGTGTTTGTGCATGCAGGTGTTTACACCTATACCCACCTTGGAACACCTTAGCAAGGTGACTGCAGCCTCTGCAGAGACAGAGTGGCACAAGTAACTGGGGGAACAGCAATGTGTTGATGTGCCATGATCGCCTCAGTGTGTTCTGTACAAGCTTTTTGAATCCCCATCTTGTTGCAACCTGCTTGTGCTAATAAAAACACACCAGCCTAGAATTTAAATTACTTTCTCACATTCCAAACATCCGAGTCACTCTTGCTGAGCAAGCTTTATTTCAAGCCTCATGAAAACCCATAATGACCATTGTGTGTATGGCAGGAAGGGAATAATGATGCTTTCCTTTGCTTGCTTTTGAAGGACCTTCTGAGTGGCACAAAGCTTACCCGATCGCCCAGGGGAACCGCCAGTCCCCCATTGACATCGTCTCTGCAAGAGCAGTCTATGACCCCAACCTGAAGCCCCTTGTCATCTCCTATGAGTCCTGTACCTCTCTGAGCATCTCCAACACTGGCCACTCCGTTATGGTGGAGTTTGAAGACACTGATGACAGGACAGGTGAGACTAACACAGCCAGCTAACTCAGAGCAGCAGTTTGTGACTTGGTGGGGGAGATAATTAAGTACATTCTGTGCAGTGTAACTTCTATGATGTATAATTTCAGTTCAGAACAAGGCATGTGACTGGAGCCATTTATATTTTGTCTTCACTTTGAGCCTCTCTAGCAGTGCAATATCACAGATCAGTGTAGTGTTTCTTCCTCAGGAAAAGCTCTTGCATCAGGAAAATCAGAAGTTTGTTTGCAGTGCTTTTCCTTTAGACGAGAACTGAAGTTTGCTGGGCATCTCTCCAGCAGTGCCAGACGCCATGCAGCACCCAGAGTAGGGATGTAAGCTCCTCAGTGCCCTGGTTCGTGAGCACCTAAATCAAAGATGCCAACTCGCGTGCCAGCTCTGGCTCAGTGCCCAGCTCCCATCCACAGGGAAGGGAAGAGGATTAGCAGAGATGGGTCATGCAGCACAGTCATCATAATCATACTCACTGCACCAAGCTGTACCTGGACTGGTCACTGTTACCTTGCATTTTCTTTCCTCCCTGACTTGTAGCAGTTTGGTTTCTTCAGGAATTATAAAATCTTCAGCCATTTCTGGGTTCTGAGTCAGTAGCAGCCAACTTTGGATGTTGGACTGTCTGCAGTTGAACATTATTCTTGTCTCAGCTCTTGGCAGAGAATGTAAATTCTTTTAAGTGATTGATTATTTCTTTTGTTAGGTCTGTTTCCATGGTAGACTGTGCTTTTACATCTGGGGTAGGGGAAGAGCATTCAAATGGAGATGATAAAGCAGCTGATAAATGGAAAGAGTGCATTAAAAAAAACCAACAAAACAAAAAGAACTGGAACAATTTTTAAACTTATCAGTTGATTTCATGCTCCTTTTGGGTATGCTGATTGATGCAAGCTAAATAGGATACCCTGATACTCAAAAGTTACTTTTTCACTGAAGTGGCTTGCCTGTGCTGGTAACCCTTTGAAATGAGGGCTAGAGGTTAAAATTCCAGCCATTTTGTTTAAGTTTTTTTCTGGAATGAACTCAAGAACCTGCCCAGGAATGGTCAGGTTTTCAAGCACCTTATCTTAACTGAATTTGCAGAGAAGACTGGGTGAGCATTTTCCATTTTTACTGCACAGATCTGTTCAGAATGTCACCCTATAAATAGAATTTGTAAAATATCTGTGGAAGTATTATCTCAGATTGCTAACGACTTTACTGCAATTTTCAGCTGAACTGTATCTGTGTAACAATGAACTTTATTCAGCTTTAAAAGTTTAAGAACATCTGTTACTCTGCATTTAGAGAGACAGACTCAGAGCACCTGTCAGGAATGAGACCCTTTCTACACTAAGGACATGTCTTGTTTCAATAACCCTTTTTCAAGGAAGATGACTGCTAGGAGTGGAAAACACGGTTTAAACTGGTTTTAGTTGTGTTGAAATAGATCTAGTGACTCAAGGCTCTGCATAAATGACACAACAGAATTTTGACAGTAATCCGTAATAGCTAAATTTCTTAAAATATTTGGGACAGGTGATGCATTCTTTTGCTAAGCATAGAAAAACATAATAGGAGATATTTATATCCTTAGTTAATACTAAAACCTTTGCTTTGGCAAGGCCAGTTTCCCGCATAAAGGCCAACTGGAACCATGCACATGTGGTGGCACTGTGCAAGCCCCAGCTTTCACTCTTTAAATAAAGAGTTATGAACTGCACTGAGGATACAAGCTTGACAGATACTAAATGTAATTTTAATTTTCTTAATGTGAGACTCTGATCAGGTTTTGATGTCTGTTGGGCAAAATGTATTCGATTTGGTGGCATATAAAATCACAGGGATTACTGATGCTGTTGATAAAATATCTTCTATAGGTGGCATCTTAAACATTCCTCTGTTCTTAGGTATTATTTCTAAATGATGTATGAAGTGTCTCTGTGGCATTTCCTTACCTTGAGAAGGTGATTTGAGGTTGAGTGGTGTCGTATGAAGTACCAGCTATTATATTTCCTCTTTTATGGGATCAGGTATTTAAAGGAAATGGAATATAGATAACCTCCCTTGGAAGTAAAGATACTTTAAGAAGGAAATACTTAGCTGAATTGTTTACCTGATGTTCAGGGTATAAGGTTTCCTTGGAGCCTTTTCTTCTCCAGGCTGAACAATGGCAGCTCTGGCAGCCTTTGCTCCCAGCAGAGCTGCTCCATCCCTCTGCTCATGCTGGTGCCTCCTCTGGGCTCTGTGCAGCAGCTCCAGCTCGTTCCTCTGCTGGCCCCAGGGCTGGGGCAGCTCTGCAGGTGGGCTCTCAGCTGAGGGGCAGAGGGGCAGGATCCCCCCTCCCCTGCTGCCTACGCTGGGGCTCAGCCCCGCACAGGGGGGTCAGGGCTGGGGCAGGGCCAGCTCTCACCCCAAGTGCTTCTCCCACGGCTGCTCCATCTGTTCCACTTGTATTTATTGTGTTTACCAGGAAAGGCATAACCATAAGGGTGGCTACCACATCTTCATGTGTCAGATACACTCTTTCAAGAAAGATACAAATTCTGTACAGGTAGCCACACAATGTTTTAATTTACATTTTCAAATGGATTTGGGTGCTTTCCATTAATAAATCCACCCCTCTTAAATGCCTGGATGATGCACTTTTTTCACGCTGGCAGCTGGGAGAGGCTGCTGGCTTTTTTCCACTATTGTGCCAACAGTGGTTAGTTTTACTAGCAGGAAAGTAAAAAGCCAGAATGCTTAAGCTTTTTTCTCTTTTTTAAAAATTTTTTTTTGTTCTTCTGCCCAGCAATCAGTGGAGGGCCCTTTCAGAATCCATTCCGGCTAAAGCAGTTCCACTTCCACTGGGGGACCACGCACAGCCAGGGATCAGAGCATACCATTGATGGAAAGCCTTTTCCCTGTGAGGTAAGGATGTGTTTTCACTGATGGGATTATTGCATGCAAATGCTGTTGTCACAAGACTTTGTCTGCAGTGGGGCCAGGATTAGGATTCTGACTCCTTGCTCACCGTGGTCAGCCATCCCTGCCCTCCTCAGCTGGATGGGGAGAGGAAATGTAAGGAGAGGCTCATGGGTCAGGATAAGGGCAAGGAGAGATCCCTCACCAGTTACTGACACAGTGAAACAAAAAAATCTATTACCAACCAAATCAGAGTTGGATAATGAGAAATAAAAACTAAATCTTAAAACACCTTCTCCTCACCCCCCTTGCTTCCTGGGCTTAACTTTACTCCCAGCTTTCTCCATCTCCCCCGAGTGGTGCAGGGGGATGGGAAATGGGGGCTGTGCTCAGCTCATCCCTGGTTGTCTCTGCTGCTCCTTCCTGCTCAGGGGAAGGGCTCCTCACACTCTTCCCGTGCTCCAGTGTGGGGTCCCTCCCACAGGAGACAGTGAACTCCATGAACTTCTCCAGCCTGGTCCCTTTCCATGGGGTGCAGTCAGTCCTGCAGGAGCTGCTGCAGCCTGGTCCCTTTCCATGGGGTGCAGTCAGTCCTGCAGGAGCTGCTGCAGCCTGGCTCCCTTCCTTGTGATCACGAGCTGGGGAAGCTTCTGGCAGTTTCTCACAGAAGCCACCCCTGTACCCTCCCACTCCCAAAGCCTGGCCATGCCACCCCAGTGTGGGCTGTAACAGAAAACTTGCCTAGTGCCTGCCCACAGTCATAGACCTGTCCAAAAGATTGAACTTCATGTTTCCAGCAGTGCCTTTGACACAAAACCGTTCTGTTATGAACAGCTGTTAGTGCTGTCAAGGAGAAACCATGTTCACAGCTTCTATCACTAATTTAATTCTTATTTGATATTTTTCTTTAAAGCTCCACTTAGTTCATTGGAATGCCAGAAAATATGCAACATTTGGAGAGGCAGCAGCAGCTCCAGATGGCTTGGCAGTAGTTGGTGTTTTCTTGGAGGTAAGAATTGCAAAAATAGCATGTTTACATGATGAAAAGCATTATGCTGTAAAGTGTTTGAGGACCATGCCACATATTTAAGAAGTGCTTAAGGAAAACAGATGACTTTCTGGAAGCATTAATGCATTGCAAATTGCTGATAAACTTTGGTAGGAATGTTAAGATTTGGGTAAGAAAACACCACCTAATTAAAGCATAGTTGCAATCCTTCTTATTTAACCTGTCTATTCCATTATTTTAGATTGGAAAAGAGCATGCCAGTATGAACAGACTCACTGATGCTCTGTACATGGTAAAATTTAAAGTAAGTTCTCAGCTCTTTAAATTTGCTTCTGGGATATCCTTTAAAAATCATGCTCATGTACATGTTTGAGACAAAAATGAAAAATCACCCATGCACAGATCCTCTCATAACTAGAACATAACTGTAGTTGTAGTTTCTTCTTCCCCTCCGAAGTTTATATTATTTTCCTAATCTCAGGTGACTCACAAGGCTGTGCTAACCCTACTGGTCATCCAGAGGTTCTGCTCTTCCCAAAAAATCTAAAATCAACAGCTCCATGACCCTTGAGGCTCAGCTCTTAGACTCAGCAAAATAATCCTCTTCCACTGAGCCTAGGCTGGAACAAGTGGAAGTTGCCTGTTTGTCTTTGCTGCAGAGCTGTGTCAGGGATGATCTCACTGAGATCCAGAGTTAGTCTGTTCCTGAAGTGTTTTCTGAGTAACTGAGATCTGAGATCCTTTTGGATACTCTTACAGGCTGAAGAGTTTTGCTCTAGACTGTGGTACTTAAGGCAATCACTACTTTAGGCAGCACCTCCTTCTATTTCTACAATCTTTTGGTTGATGTATCTTCCTCTATCAATCCACCTTCCTCTAACTTTAGACTTGAAGGTTTGATATTTTTTTAAGCCAATATTTACGATAGCAGACAATGACTATAGGATTGAAATTTTTCTACTAAAATAGATGAGAAGAATAGAAAATAGCAAGTAATGAGACAAGGAATTCTGCCATGATATTATCTATAGCTCACACTGAACACTATATACAGAACACACTGCCTGCATTATTTTTGGGCCTGTTGTGACAAGAGGTGAATTTTGGTAGAGACAATTGTTCAAGACCTCAAAGTCCAGTAAGCCAGCATTAGCCATCACACTTGCCCTCTGTTTGGCTAACAGTTGTTATAAGGCAGCCAAACCTTTACAGACTTCTCCTTTCCCCTATTTTTAATGTTATTTAACATTTTCTTCTCTTTCAAAAAAGTTATTTAACCTGCCCTTAAAAGTAAAAGGATAAATTTCAAGACCATTTTCTTTTCCCAGGGAACAAAAGCTCAGTTTAGAGGCTTCAACCCTAAATGTCTCCTGCCCTTGAGTCTAGATTATTGGACATACCTTGGTTCTCTGACAACCCCACCCCTTAATGAGAGTGTGACATGGATAGTGCTGAAAGAACCCATCAGGATCTCTGTGAAACAGGTAAACTTATGATACTCTCAGTTCTTGTAGGATTCAATGCTGGATAAGCAGGCAAAGACTGTTTTGGTTTGAAAGGAGGCTAAGTTAAAAGTCTGTGAATATTCAGCCTGTTCAATCCTCAGGGCTTCTGTTACTTTCTGTTAATACTCTCTAGGAGCTTTGTTTGAACCTGTTTCATTAGCTGATTAAAATATACTGAATATTTCCTTTTAGTCCTTTTTAAAAAACATTACTGTTGATTGCCCCCTTAAGCAGTGAATTGTTTGCCCTGAATTTCCAGCTGGAGAAATTCCGCATGCTGCTCTTCACTGGTGAGGAAGACCAGAGGATCCAAATGGCCAATAATTTTCGCCCCCCTCAGCCTCTGAAGGGGAGAATTGTTCGAGCTTCCTTCAAGGCCTGAAGAAAACTGATAATGGTCCTGAGATATCCAAGAGCTTCCATGTATGAGATACTAGAAACAGAAACTCTGGTCTTCAGACCACTCATGGAACACACAAGACACGTGAACCCTCTGCTTGGAGGGGAACAATCTTCTGGCTTTGTATTTCATTTGAAGTGCTCATTCTTTGGAGAAATGAGATCTTTTTAACCAGCACTATTTATTCTAAGTGATAGCTGAGTGTACTAGGTTGTTATCCAAGACCTGAAACCCTATAAAACGAAAATGAAATGAAAATCCAGTTTGATAGAAAGTGGGAAATCATGTAGTGATCTCCTAGTGCTGATGGCCACAACTTCTAATTATCTTATTTAATACATGAGGAAACAGTAATCAAGAATTTTGGACAAATTTGACTTAAATTTTCCTCACTGATCTGTTGTTAGCATTTGCTGAGCTCTGAGTTAAAGATTGCTTTCACTGTATTCTTGCTGCCTGATGACACAGAGTGTATGAGTAGCACTAGAAAAAGTACTTTAATTGCCTCAAGTAGGCTCTGGTATGAAAATTTTATATATATTTTAAATCTACTGTTCTAAGATGCTATCTTCCAATGAAAATAACAATGTCATGTCGTGTTGAAAAGCAGAGCAGTTTACTGCATAGTGTTATTTAGGTATTTATCCTTTCAGCCCATGCAGAACACAGGACCACAGTGCCCTGGGCAGGGTCAGTTTGGCTGAAGCGTCCCTCTGTAGTGATCCAGGTGTGTTGTGGTCCTCAGTTGCTCAGATTCTACCTCAGTTCAGTGCTATGCTCTGCAATATGACCTCCTCCAGTGTCTGCCCTACAGAAAGCAGCTGTTTTGTTTCCTTTACGAACCTAAGGTGGGTAGATCTGTCTGCCCTGAGTGTGCATTGCTGCACAGCCCCTCCCTGCCCCAGGGCTGCCTGGCAGGGGTGCTCCCTGCACACACGAGGCTTCAGCGCTCCCGAGTCCTTTTACCTCTGCAAAAGTTGCTTTAGAAAAGCCACGTGTTGGCTCTGCAGCTTAGGGACAAAATTCCAACTCTGGTACTCAATACTGTGATGTTCTCTGTGACTACCCAGTCAATTCCCAGTTACTTTAGTTCTGGGCCTCACATGGTCTGTTCTGTCCGTGTAGTTCAGGTAGAAAATCGCTGTGTTGGTCACTTTTCATCAGCTGAGATGGAGAAATCAAAGATGTACAATGCCGAGGAAAGTGGGGAGAAGGGAGAACAGCAGCTGCTGTGGGCTGCTCCCGTTTCTCCAAGGAAGGAAGACATGAGATGTGGAGCACAGTACAAGGAGTGAAAGACTAGAATTCTGCTCCTCAAATCTCTATGGTTTTTCTGGTACACTGACCTAAAACTTTGTTTCTCAGTTTCCTCTTATGTAAAAAGAGGGCAATACTGACCTCTACCTCACAGGGCTGTTGTGAGGGTAATTCAGCATTGTTTTAGATGTGAGATTCTTATCCAGCAGATGCTAAAGGCAATGGAAAATCCTTACAAAATGCAATGGTTTTAGCTATTATGAATGTAACTTTGCTAGTAATGCAAACTGGTATTGCAGAAACTCTATTTAATGTATCTTAATTTCTTTAACAAATGAAATAAATGAGACTTTAAAATGATATGTGCATATCTTCATCTTTTATTTTGAGAAGACCCACCTCTCCCTACTTACAGCACTAATTTTCTTGGATTCTCATTAACAGAAATGATGTTTGATGTTTTCAACTGATGCATCTCTTCTGGACTGAGGAATGCTTTGATTTTTTTACTGTCAGTTCTATAGAAACCTTGACTAAGCTATAGTGGAATGATCTAAGTACAGGTAAGAGTTATCCCTCCCAAGTTTGTGGGCATGTTTCTAATTTCTAGAACTTATTTCTGACACCTCTTTGTAGTCTATACCACAGTTCTTACCATCTTTTGGGATTAACAGTTTCTGTTTCAGTGTAATCCTTTCACTTAAGTTCTGACATACTGTATACCTTGAATGACTTCTTGCCCAGAGTTAAATTATTATCATGAATCTTATGTCCCTGTTAAAATATACACGAAGAGATGCATTCTAAAATGTAAAAAGTCTTTCAAGAAATCTTACATTTTGATAGCCAAAAAAATTTTTATTAAAATATAATTTATTAGGATTTAAAATACTTTCCTAATTAAAATATAACCAATTTTATTTACCATCTGTAGCACAATCAAGCTGTCCCAGTACTGCTGCATTAATATTAGTACAGGTGTTTGCAGTGCAGGTCAAAATCAGCATTTTCAGTGTTTTCCTCTCATTTTAAGCATAGGAGTAGGTTTCTGCTCCCTGTCTCCTGCCGTAGGTAAAGAGGGTTTGTGCACTGAAACTTTGTCAAGTTTTCCCCAGCTCCAACCCCTCAATCTAAAAAAAAGTTTATTTATGCCCAGAACGTGTCCATTCTGTGACCTTGCACACAGTACTTAAGCTTCTTTGAGGGTGGTTTAGTCATGAACAACAGAAGGATAATGTTTAGCTTACAAGGTTATTGTAAAAGCTTAGCTATTGCAAAGAGCTTTAAATGCTGCATCATGCCGAGGTGTTCAGTTCCAGGGAGCAACTGAACTGCACCTTCCTTCAGAAATAAATTTGATTTTACTTAGAGGGGTTTTTGGTTGTTTGGTTTGTTTTTTTTTTCCAGTTGGATGGAAGAACATGTTCTATTTTTTACCATGGTGAAGTAAAATATAAAAGGAAGATTTTCATATTCTTTGTTGTTTCTTGAGAGCCTGATCATCCAAGAAAAAACCACAGAGATTGTATTGTATAAACACCTACTTAATGCACTTCATTTCTTTTGAGATTGAACGATTCTAAAACATGAGCTATCCTTATCTTCTACCAAGTATGTTGAAGGAAAAATAGGAGTTGACTGTAATTATTCCAGCAAGAATTCACTTACCTTCTCCTGGGATTGCAGCTGTCCTGACTGAGAGAACAGAGGCCTCACATTTAGGACAGCAACTGAACTTGCACAGCTGTAAAAGCTGGATTAAAAATGCCATCTAGTGGCTTTCCTTCCATTTCTTGCCAAAATGCTTAAAATAATTTTTAAGGCCCATTTAGTCAAAATGCAACAGATGAGAGAATTTAACTCTGACAATAATAATTTTTAAAGAGATGAGTGATTGTAATTGAAAACCCCTTGCTGGCTTTATGTATGTAGCCATTGAAACTCCTTTCTCAGATAGAAATCAGTCTGACAAAAGAAACTTGATAAACCAGTTACAATTTTTTGTTCCTCATTTCACTGCTGAGCAGAGATATCCTCTGCCTGGTGAACTGCACGCTCTCTTAACTTTAGCTTTTAAACTTTAAGAGCTGTAGTTACAGTTCAACTTAGGGGTTTTTCCCCAATCTCTTGCAAGCAGAAAGATTTTTAGGCAATTTCCATCATCTAGTTGCTATGATGTAGCAGATTTATAATGACAACTTTCATGATGAGTGTAAATTAATCCTCATATAAGCATCAGGGGAAAAGTTTTGCAAGGTCCCTCAACCCCAGATGGTGCTTTTGGCAAAGTTCAAAGGTCAGAAAGATAAAAAAAAAGAGCATTTCAGGAAAAAAGCAGAGATAAGCCTGGAGAAAATGCGATGTTATCTTATAGCTCAGTGTAGCTGTTTTCCTCTCTGAATTCCTCTGCACGGAGAAGTGACCATTTAGTAACAGCACCGACATCAAATCACCGACTCCCAGGCAGAGTAGGGACATCAAAGTGCTGTCCCTACTCTGCCTGGGAGAGCAGGGGGCTCCCACTTTTCCTCATTCACCCTGAGGAAAGCACAGCAGAGGATGGAACCTGACTTGCACAGAACTATTCCCAGCTTGCACAGCTCTAAGGCAGGGAACTTTCATTCCTCTCATGTTCCATTTATGTTGCTAGTTGCAGTGCATTTGAAATTTAGTAAAATATCAGCACCTTACTCCAGGTTGTGAATAGCAACATAGTAATGCTAATAATTTCATTTCATATCAATATAGTGGAATATTAAATACAGCAATTTAGGAGCTGGCTCCCCCTGTTTGTCTGTTGGAGGAGGAGAAGGTGGAAGAAGAGACAGGAAAGGAATATAATCACTTTTTTACACATAAGCACTTCTTCCCAAGCCCCAAGACTTTCCTGTACTTAAACACTGACCCCAAGAAATGCAAATTTACTTTTACAGTGGCACAGAACCTTAATGAACATTTGTTTCAGTTTAACTTAAACCAATTTGTAAGCAACATCCAATAAAAATGATCTATGTGGAGTTCAGATCCCATTACAGCAACTGGAAAGACCTTTGCACCAGTGCAATTACATTGACTTAAACTAGGTCTTCAGATTAACCCCTGCAACTCCAGACACTGCTGAGCCTCTGCTGCAATAGGAGAGGCTAAATGAAGCTGGAGAGTTGGAATGGCACCTTTCCCACAATTGTTCATGGTGTTCACCTCTGTTCATCGATGTTTCTTGCAGCTTGCCTTCTTTCCTAGCATTTGAGTGTTTGGTTAGGATTACTTAGGAAGATCAGACTGGAAACAGCTGTAACCAAACTAGAAAATGCAATTGCTCTAACAGACCTAGTGTCTCCTTCAGTTCTTCATTTGTTTGTGGGTTTTGTTTGTTTATAAGAAGAGATTTCTGCATCTGCGGTGCCAATTTGCCTTTTGTGAAAATCCCAAATGCCATGTACAGCAGATGAAATGGCACAATTCACAGGGCAGATACAGCCAGCAAACTGGACATTCTTAAAGGCACTCAGCAGGAAGGTATTTCGTGGGCTGCTGCTCTGTTTCCTTTCCAAAAGCTGCTTATTAGACTGTTGAGCTTTTTGTGCAAAAAGCACAAAACTCACTCTGTGTTCACTAAGATGGGCCAGAGAGACAATTCATTCAAAGGACCCACCTTCCTTTGCATGTTGGCCATTCACAAGTTTCCAAAGGGTTTGGGTCTGTGGCTGTTTTCTAATCCATATCACTAGGCTGAGTCTCTCTTCATTGCAGAAAAACTTCTGAAAACTAGGAAACTACTTTTAGTAGTAGTTTACTGCTTTTCTTTGGATTCAAACTTTCTGCTACTGGTCAGCTGTTTGACAAAAGGATTAGCTATTTATTAGAAATATTAGTCCAATTTATGACTTGCTTTCTTAGGGATATCTGGCTTATTTGGTGGTTCTGATCTTTGTGTGTCTCCATACCAAGAGATGTTTACAAAGCATCAGGAGTCCCAGACTTTTCATGAATATCAACGAGGTCATGGAAAGTAATCCATGCTCTGAAGGCAGTGGGGATGAGGGGCAGCTCTTTGCAGCCTCTGGAAGCAGATGTTTAAATTGCACTAAAGCAGCCACAGCCAGTTGTCCAAATGAACAAGCAGGGGGAAGAAAATAACGTTCCATGGGAAAGAAGGAAACCTCAAATAGTGCAGTCTGGCCTGCACAAGAACACAGAAATGAGTACAAGAATACATGAATGTATTTCCAAAGAAAACCAGAGCTGCTGACTGTACAAGTCAGCAGATGAAATTGTTCCTTGAAAAAATCTAAATATAGGATTTGCTACATTTTAACCTATAGCTGCACCTTAATACAATATCTGGAATTAGACTCATTTTCTAATAAATACAGGTAAGGATTTTGTTCTGGCACAGGACTAAACTTTGCTCACCTAAAATCAGCAAAGTCAAGACCAAATCCGAGTTTTATTTAAAGAAACTTGAGTTCTAATTTTTTCAATGCAAATTAAGAACATAAAGCACTATGGCAACCAAACACTGTTGCTACAGAAATTTGCCATTTTTATTAGATATTCCTAAAAGCAAAAATACTGCAAGCCTGAGTAATACTATTTCTTTCCTCAGATCATATCAGAGAGTAGCATTTCTACTATTTTTTCCTTTAATTATATATCACTTCAGTTCATCAGCATAATCAAGCAGTCCAAAGCAGAATCTAAATCTCAATTCAATTTAATATCCAGCCCTGTCAAGTACCTTCAATATAGTATTCCTTCTTGTGTTTAGAAAACATGGAGTGAAAGGGACATCTCCTGCAGGACTGTTAATTGTTTCACCTTCATTTACATGGTTCCTAAGTCACTTCAGCTTATGCATATGAATATATGAAATTACTGCATGAACATGTGAGCAATAAATTACAGCTTTCAGCTGAAGAGAAGCATTTAACCATGGTGGGAGCACAGGAAACTCAGAGCACTCAGGTTCATTTTCAGGCTGCTGTAGGAGGCTTTATCAGTTTTGTAAATCTTACAAAAGCTGAAAATTGGTAGGTCCAAAGGAAGAATCATTGAATCATGGAATATCATGAGTCGGAAGGGACCCACAAGGGTGATCGAGTCCAGCCCCTGGCCCTGCATACACACCCCACCAATCCCAGCCTGGGCATCCCTGGCAGCGCTGTCCAAACGCTCCTGGAGCTCTGGCAGCCTCGGGGCCGGGACCATTCCCTGGGGAAATGCAGGAGCTGTTGTTGGTGTATCTGAGCACTGGACAGAGCAGAGAGATGCAGGTAAGGGCTGCTGTGGGTGTCCTCTTTCAGTTCAGCAGATTTCTCAGGCAGATAAAACAATTATTTCAAACTTAAGGTATTTTTTTGCGTGTGCTAAAATACTATTCTGCAAATTTTCGTTAGGATGACCTATTTTTTTGTTTACTCTTCCATGCAACATGAAGCTATGTTTCATTGTTTTAATAAAAGCATGAAACAAGTGAAAGCTCGGAGTCATTGAAGGTGATCCACATCCTTCCACATGAGATGACCTGGGAACACTCTTATCTCATCCAGGATACTTGCACCGCATTATTTAACTAAAAAATCCTTCAGTACAAGAAGCCAGGCGAATTTAAAAATGCACTGATAATATCAAAGCCTCTTGTGACTTCTGAGTCTCTGTTTTTGCAAAAATGATTGTTAGAGGTTTTAAAGCAGGGACTACTTAGTAACCACTGCGTTAACAGCAGTAACTACTGATTAACCGCAGTGCACTTTGGGCCCATTCCTTCCCCTCGTCACCGGGCTTAGAATCGCTCCGTGGAAATTTTAACCAAGACAAGCGATCATATGAAACCAAAAAACCGGGGAGTCAGAAAAATGAGCCCTTTTGTTCTCCATAATTTATACGGCGAATTAATTGCGAAAGAGCTTTGCGATTTTGAGCCTCATCAGCTGGTGCCCTCCGCGCTGAAGTGTGGAACAGTACTAAAAAGAAACGAAAAGCCGAGCCCCCCCCGTCAACGGAATAGCGTGGGTTTGAACGTTATTAATGAGGAAGAAACGCCTGCTGGTGCTTTTTTCTTCCTAACACGTGTCACTCGCTTCCTTTTTGCTCACGTTCTTGCGCTGCCCAGCGCCGCGCAGGGCCGGGCCCGGCGCTCCCTCAGCGCCCCAGGGGCG
>VZTH01007009.1:0-123855 GCA_013397815.1 Aleadryas rufinucha | reverse complement strand
GGGCGGGCCGGGCTCAGCCCGGGCCCCGCTGGGACACCGCGTCCCCGGGGAGGCAGTGCCAGCGCTGGAGCGGGAGCGAGTTTATGTAATAATTGGTTCTTACATAATGGTCTTTAGCACACCGCTTTAATTAGCACCGCTACCGGGGGCGTCCTGGGCAGCAGTGTCTGCACACTGCGGCTGGGGAGGACCCCGAGGATGGGAACGCAGTGAGCAGGGCTGGCTCACAAGTGCTCCAGGACTCGTCAGTGCTACCTGACCTTAGGCAAGCGCAGGGCTAACTGGTGTTAGTGACTGTGCTGCTGGGGGGAAAACCATACCGCCTCGCTCTGTCAGCCAGCCGGTGTGAACGGGGGAGGTTTCTTTAAAGCACTGTTTCAATGGGCTTTTTGATCAAGTATGTGAAAGTCATCATTGCTTCAATCTGATGTGGCTGAGAGGGGCAAGAAAAGAAAGAAGGAAAAACAGGACGGGGAACGGACTGAAAAAGGTTGGCGAACCTTGGCTTGTGTTGTGCTGTAGGTGCTTTTTGGGTTTAGCTGTTGCTGGAGTTGGCAGTGTCAGCTGTCTTCCTATTATTTTGGTTGCATGCTTTCTGTAGTACAACAAAAGGCATTGTGTGTTGGGAGATGCAACGTCCCAGGAGACTGCAGGAACGCCTTGGGCAGTGAACTGGCACTGCCTTTTCCATCTGCTCTCCTGACATCAGCAATAAAATTATGCTGTGTCTTTGCCTGTTCTCACCAGGTCGCCAGAATCATAGTGGTGGGGTCTGTTGGAATGCTTGCCTGCTCTTTTCTGTGTTAAGTATGGGTAGCACACTTCAGAAATGTTTTGTGACACATTGCTTTGGGTTCCAAATGGGATTTCAGCAGTCCTTGGGTTGTATCAGTAGGCCTTCTGTTTAGAATAGCTCAAGGTCACTTTTACTTCCTGCTGATTTCTTGGAAACATTTTCATGCGTCCGATCTGGCTGGTTGCTTGGTATTTCTTGTGAAGCGCCCTGCTGAAAAACCAGTGTTGTAGCAGCATGTAGTGTCTTTGGCCTGAGCAAGTGGTGTCACAGGCCACCTCAAAGTGTTTGAAAGCTCACAGAGAACTCTCTTGTTCTCAGTGGCTGCTAGTGGGATCTTTTGGGAGTAATTGTACTCGCAGTGCTGCCATAGAGTAAGTTTTTGAAATCCATGGGGCAAAATTTTGTTGTGAGTGAACATCTGGTTGTACTTAGCAATATTGCACAGCTGGAATACCTTACTGAAAGCAGGAGACAATGTGAGGACCTCCCCTATGGCAGCTGAAGAGCTTCAGCTGCTGAAATGCCCTAGGTTTCAGTGCAGTTGGCAGCAGAGATCTTCACTGCTGCTTGTTCTAATTGCCCTCCAAATAAACAAGCCACACTGTGAACCTGTAAAAGTTGTCAATGTAACTGTGCTATAGCTTTCACTGCACCAAAGTGAGCAGTGCTGTGAAAAAAGCATTAATTAACCAGCAGTAGAATCTGCCTTTAGCTGTGTAAAAGATCCTGCCTGCCTGAAGGTTGGTTAAGACCTTGAAGTTAAAAAAAAAGAACAGCTGAGCTTATAAGCTGTAACAGAATTGGAAAGGTAGACTGGCTTGTTCTAGTTGTGAGGATCATGGTAGTTCACATAAATCATTAACTGGCCACATCTTTCAGTCTTTCCATAGGGTTTAAGTACTTATCTTCTCTTGGGTTTGAAGTTTCAAGTCTATTAATAGAGTTGTACTCTAGCAGGCTTTTTTGAGAGTTGTGCATTAATTGTCACTTAAGTCCTTACTTTCAAGCTCGTTGGATCTGTTTGTTCTGTGCCATGTTAGACTAGGCTTTTCATTGTGCAGTTTCCAATAACGTTTCTTGTAATGTTGCAATTTTTTCTTAGTCTTGCCACAATGAGGAAAAAAACTTGGCTGGAAAGTAAAAATTATCTTTTCTGATGAGTTAAAAGGAGCAGTCCTATCCTTGGTTATAATTAAGTGATGGAAATTGTATAACTTTTAAGATGCCTTAACTATAGCAATCTCTTTTGGGAAAAGGTTCTGAATATTTCTGAGAGCTCTAGACATGCTTTTGTATTTCTGTTTGGAAGGCTTCTTACAAACTTTCTAATTCTTTTCACTTTCCTACATTTATATTCCAGGCTGCAAGGACATTCCGTGTTACTGAAGGAAGGTGTTCTATTTTTGGAGTGACTTATGATGTCAAGAACTGTATCATCCTGGATTTTAAGCTCAGCCAGAAGCAGCATTGTTTTACAAGGGAAAGGACGTTGGTACTCCATCTGTATCCCAAACAGAAACAAGATCAAATGGAAGCTTGTTTTCTCCAAAACATGTCCCTACCCTGCTGGGAGCTGCAGCTTAGACAGTACTTTCTCCTTACCCAAAGCATTCCGACACACTTCCACCGAAGAAGAACATTTTTCTTTCCAGTTGTCTCCGGCACAAATCAACGACATACTCAGAGCAGGTGAACTATCCCACAAAACGCTGGATTTGAATGGCAAGAACGCAAATTCCGTGCTGAGGTTTGAAAGCAACCAGTTGGCCTCCAACAGCCCCATGGAGGACCGGCGGAGCGCGGCCACGTGCCTGCGGACGGCGGGGATGATGTTCGGGGTGTTCGACGGGCACGCGGGCGCCGCCTGCGCCCAGGCCGTGAGCGAGAGGCTGCTGCACTACATCGCCGTGTCCCTCATGTCCCGCCAGAGCCTGGAGGAGATCGAGCTGGCCGTGGAGGCCATGAAACCTGTGCGGCCCATCCTGCAGTGGCACAGGCATCCCAACGATGTAGAGTACCAAGAAATCACCTCCCAGTACTTTGAAAACCTCCGGGTTTACTGGCAGCACTTGCTGGACCTGGACACTGAGCCGGGGTTTAGTTTAGAAGAAGCCATGATTTGTGCTTTCAAAAGGTTAGACTCAGACATATCACTGGAAGTTCAGGCTCCTCAGGAAAGTGAGTTGATGAGAAATATTGCTCTGCAAGTAGCTTTTTCTGGTGCAACAGCCTGTGTAGCTCACATTGATGGTGTTCACCTGCATGTGGCAAACACCGGTGATTGCAGAGCGGTTTTAGGGGTTCGTGAAGAAGATGGAACATGGTCTACTCTCCCTCTAACCCGAGACCACAATGCCTATGATGAGTTTGAAATTAGAAGATTGAAGAGAGAACATCCTAGATCTGAGGAGAAAACCCTATTTGTGAATGACAGATTACTGGGGATTCTCATGCCCTCCAGAGCTTTTGGAGATGTGCAATTAAAATGGAGTAAAGAATTGCAACACAGCATTCTCGAGAACAGCTGTGATGTTGAGGCTCTAAACATTTATCAGTACGTTCCTCCAAACTACCATACCCCCCCTTATTTAACTGCAGAGCCTGAAGTCACATATCACAAATTAAGAAGCAAGGATAAGTTTCTTGTTATTGCTTCAGATGGGCTATGGGAGATGCTGAGTAATGAGAAGGTCGTAAAACTGGTTGGTGGACACCTTACAGAGCTTAACGTGCAGAAACCACCACTGACTTTTAAGAAACCAGTGAATTTGGGTTACATGCACAACTTGTTGCTGCAGAGGAAGAGCAAGGGCCTGGCCTCCCTGGACCAGAACATCGCCACCCATTTGATACGGCACGCGATCGGCAGCAACGAGTACGGCGAGGTGGACCCAGAGAAACTGGCTGCCATGCTGGCACTGCCCGAGGACCTGGCCAGGATGTACAGGGACGACATCACAGTCACCGTGGTGTACTTCAACTCAGAAACTATTGAAGATTACTACAGGAACCACGAGTAGAGCCTTGCACTGCTGCAGTTCAATACCACTAGGGAACTCTGATACTGAACCGTTCCTCTTCTTTCTCTGGTAGTCGAGCAGCTACCAGTGTCTGCAAGTTCCTAAATCTTTTTGTTACCTAGTGGTTTTGAAAATAACTTTCTAGAAGGTGAAATTTTCCTGGGTTTCCAGGTTTGTATACACTGAAGAAAAATGTTTTCATAAAACCTCACTGAAATGTACCTGAACTAAAGATTGTGGACCAGTTCTGATTCCAAGAGAACCTCTGGTAAAACTTTCCAAATGAACAAACGAGGCAAATTTCACTGAGACTGGTACAATTTAATAGAGATGGATAATAGGTGTAGCTGCATGGAGTGTCAGGCTCTGCTCTTGTGGAGAACGAGTAGCATCCTCTTGAAGCACTGTAACTGAATTAAATAAATTAACTACCAAACCTTTTTTGGATGTGTCAGGTATTTTAACAAATGGCCCCATATTTATAAAACAGTGTGAAAGAAGGCTGTTCAAAGAGCCTTGGGCTTGTCAGATGTCTTTGCTGATTCTCTTCCTTAAGCAAGGGAAAAATTGTTTGTTCTTGTGCAATTCTTTTTAAGTGTGAAGGCATATATTTCTTAACTCTGTGTGGACTTGTGTGACAGCTTTGAGTTCAAACCCATGAGGGTCTCCTCAATTCCCTGTTTAGGATTTAACAGTAGTAGAGGTAAGCATTTCAGTATTTTCCTTAAAGAATGTACCCTTTATTAAGCATTGATCTATAAAGTGCTGTGCATCAAATCCACCAACTGTAATTTAAATTGTTTGTCAGATCTAGAAGTTCAAAACTTTTTCTAAAAGTAAATACAGCAAAAGAGGGCACCTTTCTCTCCACATCTAACTTAGAAGAAATAACAGTGCTGATACTTCTCCAAAATATGTTTAATCTTTCATTCTTGCTTTTCCTTATAGGTACAGAGTTATTTTTGCTAGTGAATATATGCTTTAGTCTCTGAACATACACAAAAGTGTATTTTAGAATGGTGTTCTTTTAGACTGAGCTTTCCAGAGTGCCATCCAAGCTTGCAAATTAGCTTTTACATATGGTATTCTCTGGTGCTTCTTCCTTGTTTACACACAACAGGAACTGTTGCCCACAGGAATACTGGGAATATAGGACTGTTCACTGTTCCTGCTGCCAAGTAAGAACTTGTGTGGGTGCAGCAGAGCAAATAAAAACACTGCTTTTTTTTATTAAATTCACTTAAAAGCATTATCTTTCCTCAGTTTAGCAGGTGAAAAAGTAGTTACTTTTTTCTCAAGATCTGAAGTAGACGAGGTCTTGGAGATTAAACTGGTAGCATTTGTGGATTTGGGGCTCTTTGTATACTTTCCTTACACATAAAATTTCTTAGTGCTTTTTTCAGGCATTTAATCTGTTTTGAAGATGGTATTAGAAGGAGAAGGAAGCTAAAACTGTTCAAAAAATATTCATGCTTTTGACTATTCAGGATTGACTGTAATTCAGTGCTACAATTGCAATCACTGAATGCATCCTTAAAAAAACCTTTGCTCTGAATTTCCTGTTAATTTTTTTTTCATGTAGTACATACTGGAATACATCCAGCAATTCAGCCTGGAGGCAAATTCAATGAGTAGATCTGTTCCCCTTGATATCAACAAACCAGCATTTACCTCAGGAAATCTGCCCCTGAGCTCTGGGTGATAAGGGCTGCAGGCAGACTTTGGGTTTGTGCCAATGCTACAGAGGTTGCTGAAGTTCTTGTTGCTGGTGTCCAGCTTGCTTTAAAGTGTGCCCTGCTCTCATCCTCGAGGCTGGTGCTGTGGAGACTGAGATTTCCTCTGCCAGGAGAGGCAAACGGGAGGTCAGGCCTGTGTTAACCTCGGGAGGGGTCTGCTCTGCCTGCAGGGCAGTGGGTGAGGAGGGGAGAGCTCCTCAGCAGCATCCCTGGACCCTTCTGGCTTCAGTGGGCTCTTTCTGTTTGCTCTTACAGATCCTCTTGTGTGATCAGTTACAGGCTTCACTGCTTGAAATTGAGCCCTAAAGCAGTGAAAAGAAAGCATTTCTCAACTACCTCTTCAGAGAGAAATTACTTAGCAATGTAGCCAGAGGCACAAAGGTGCTAAAGCATTGTCAGAGGGATGTGAAGTTAGACTTGTTTTATGAAGATAGTCTAGGAAACGTCAAATGGAAAGCCAACCTGCTGCTGCAAGAATAGTGTAGCAAACCAGCAAGTGTCTAGTCATAAAATAAACACAAATTTCTCTTCCTTTTACTGTCCAGTGGTGAAATCTTTCATCTTTTGAAAGAGTCACTGTGGCACTTTTTCATCAAGTGTAACTCCTGGTTAAATTGTGTGTAGGTTGTACTTGCACCTGCAAATTGGTAACGCTTGTTCTGGAGATGGTGTCTGAAAATCAGAAAGATATTTCCCATTTCACGGTAGGTTTGCTCAGTTGTAACATGCAGCACTATAATCATCCTAAGGTGGAAAAGGATAATGTTAAACTGGTTAAAAGTTTGATTTGGTTTGGTTGGTTGGTTTTTTAAATACAAGTCATGGAGTCAACTGCATATTCCCTGGAATTTGTTGCTGTTAATGAAGGCAACCCATCCATACTTAGAATCATTCAGGTTGGAAAAGATCTCCAAGCCTGTATCCAGCCATTAACCCAGCACTGCCAAGGCCACCACTAAACCACGTCCTTAAGCACCCGACTTGGTTTGAAAGACAGGTCTGCTAAGGAAGGCAGGAGCCTCCCTTGGAATGGAAAATGCAACCCCTTTCCCTCCGAATTACTATAATTTTGAAACTAAGGGGCTTTCAGGCAAAGATATGAGGAATAGGAATAACAGTTCTTCACTAATATATATATATATATATGTATAACAAGGCAAACAAACAGCAATAACTATGGCAGTGGTACCAAACAGAAGCAGTAACCCAGTGCCAGCCTCTCTCAGCTCTCAGGCCCTTTCCCCGTCGGTGCAGTGACGCTCACAGCCGGCAGGGGGCGCTGGCGGCTCCCGCTGAGCAGGGCGGGTGCGATGGTTCCCCCGCGCCTGCAGGGGGCGCTGTGGCGCGAGCTCAGCCCTCACGCGGGAATGGCGGATGGAAAAGCTTCCCTCACAAACCCCCCGGGGCAGCTGATCCCGGTGCCCAGCCGGACCCTCGGGAACAGCAGGGGTAGAAGGAAGGCAGCACAAGGCAGAACCCCACAGCGATGATGAGTTCCCTCCACCATGAGAGCAGCCTCCTTCCCCTCTGAATGCCGGGAGCACTGGAGACCCAGGGGCTGTACCCAGCCCCTTTTGCCAGTTCGAGTCTCGCGGCAACTCCGCCCCACAGGAGAAAACCCCAGGTGACAGAAGGACAGCTGGCTGGACTCCTGCCCCTGTGGTAAGTCTTTTCTCTCTCTTAAGCATCCAGTAATTTGTCTGTTAGCAACCAAGTATGAGGAAATTCTTTAAGCGAAAAACAAAAGGGGAACTCCTAAAACCCCAACATTATCACCACATCCACATGTCTTTTCAATATCTCCGGGGTGGTGACTCTACCACTGCCATGGGCGAGCACACAGGGAAAGACAGGAACCTGCCAGAAATTCCTGCCCCTCCACAAAATGTTTGTGAACTAGAACTAAGCAGGATGAGAAACCCCCAGGGTGAGAAGTCCACACATGTAGAAGTGTGTGAGAACTCTGAAAACCCAAAGCTGATTCTTTGAGAGGCTGAGCACTTGTCAAAGACAACCTTCATGGAAGCAAGGTATTACTCTGCATTCTTACCGGAACACTGGGTTTTGTATTCTTAGGTTGTATCCTGGGGCGGTGAGATGACAGAGCTATGCATTCTTACCACAGAACCCCTGGATGTCCACTCTCTGTCACTGCAGCTGTCACACAGGTGACAGGAGCAGCCGGCTGGAGATGACACACCCCAGGCAGCTGCTGTGGCACCCGGGCTGTTTCACTCATCCCATCAAACTGTCGGTTCCGGGGGTGCTCTGGTGGGGTGCTCCGACTGCGAAACCGACTTTTGGCTGAAAGCCTCTCGGCAGCTACTGCACACACACACATACAAACATGCACACCCACACACACGCACACCCACACAAGCACACCCACCCACACCGGATAGCTTCTTCGACAGGTCGGTGGCAAAGAGGCAGGAATGGTCCTTGTGTGCAAATCCACTGCAGCCTTTATTCCAGCCCTGCTGCTCGTGAACGGGGGCAGTGACAAAGATCCAGACCCCTACAGAATTCAAGGTTAAATACAGGGGTGGGGAGAGCTGAGGGTAAGGGGCTGTACATAGGTGGGGCTAAGGTATGGGAGCGAATAGGGAAACAGTGAGGGAGGGACTAAGGAACAAGGGTGAATGGGGAAACAGGGAAGGGTGAACATTCTGGATTAGGGCCATATAGGGTAGAAAGGGGCAGGGGAGGCCAACGGGCGAATAGGAGAGAGAGAGCCAGGGTACATTTCTGTAACAGAACAGGGCATTGTGAGAGAGACCTTTTTAGTCACTTTAACCTGGGGAGAATTTCTCCCCTTAGCTCTAGGAGGTTCTCATAATCCCTGGTGCCATGGGCTCACTGTCTACAACGTCAAACAGCTGAGCAGCTGGAGCTGCAGAAGGACTGAGGTTCATTTGTACTTCCATGCTCACATAAGAACAAGGTGACAACACCTTCCCCCCTCCTTTCATGATCTCTGCCAGCTGGTAGCCAGGTGACACCAAAGAACTGTACCTGATCAAAACGAGGGGGTGTCCTCTCAACAGGCATGAGGGATCTTCAGCTCTGAAGAGCTGCTGGAACAGAATAAAGTGACATTTTCATGCTCCACCATGCTGAGGTGTTGCACTTTTCTTAAAATTCCTTTCAGTCTAAATTCTCTGCAGTATTTGATGAGCATATTTACTCAGGAAAAAAGTCACATCTTAAGGTCACTGCAGAAATTAAAGGTTGTACTGAACTGTGACAGTGTACCCACAATGAAACATTTCATGATGAATTCACCCACTACAACCATGGTAAGTTGCATGAGTTCAACAATTTACTGCACCCTGAAATTACCTGAATTGACAGCAATCCAACTGTGTCTTCTATCCAATGTATTTTAAAGAAGTTCCAGGTCTCAGTCGCTCTAAATTCTCAGTAATGTGCACACCATACACTTGTGGTGAGGAAAATAGGGATTGTTCCCATTTGAACTGGATCATAGGTATTTTCTTCTCTTAATTGCTCCATCAATTAGTGTAATAAGAGCTAACTGGCACTAATTAAAATAGTATTTTGTGACATGGAGAGTCAGCAATGTTCAAGTGAGCAAACTAACTGCATTAACCTGCTTCTGCAAGCTCCATGATGTGAAGAATGTTTAGCTGCAACTCCTGCAGTATTGAAAATCTGTTGGAACAAACATCTTTGCAGGCAGTCTGTCTGGTTTAGGTTAGATAGTTCTGCTTGCCTTTTGTGTTCTTCCACAGCAGTCAGAGAAGTAATAGGCAATAGCAGTCACACAACTTCTGTGTCTTAAAATGTGGTATTATGGGCATTATGACCCTGAAGTGAAATATCAGAGGTTAAGCATGGATGTAAACACTAGAAAAATATTATTTTCTTCCCTAAAACTTACATCTTGAGCTCAAATACAGCTTTGTCACTTTTTTTTCTCCATAACTTCTGAATGATGATGCTTATTTAAAGTATTCAGACCTCCAGTTTGGAGTTTGGAGAGGGTCTTTTTTTTTTTTTTTTTTTTTTTTGGTAACTTTTTTTGTAATTGGTGAGGGGGGATCACTGTTTTTCTAAGTAAAAATATTCCTTTCACACTTAAAACTAATCTTTATTAAATGGATGAAAGGTGATGTTTTGGTTGCTGCACTGGAATGTAGCTCCTAGGGAAATATGCCAGATTCCAGGTCAGAGAGCACAAATGTTCAACCTGGGGTAGAAGTAAACAGCTTGAGTAGGTGTGAGTTTGCTGAAGTGTTTGTAGCTCTGGGGGGTTTCCACAATGAAAACAAGTCTCAATAAATGAAAGTAAAGACGTCTTGACACTATTGAGGTTCCACTAAATTAACCAGGCAGCACAGGGAACATGAGTTCACTGGCCCAATACCCAAATTGGGCTTTAGTTAATTTGACACTTACAGAAGGTTATTTGAACTTTGGTATGTATGTGTTCATCAGCAGATAAAACATCATTGTGACATTAAAAATGTAGTAATTGTCTTAAAATAACGCAAAAACCCCCTACAACACCTATAGAAACAATAAATCCTTAAATTGCAATAGACCAGTAGCAAGGCAACTGTTCATGTACTTAGTCTTTGAAGCTTAACTTCATTCCCATTGATTTCAAGTATTTATCTGTTCTAGGAGAGGTAAAGAGAAAAGAAAATTATTTGGAACAGATTTTTTTTTCTTCCAAAAGAAGATACTTGTCTAGACTCTGAGGAAGAGTTTTTTGGTATTGTTTAAGTTGAACAGAGGTTCTCTGTTCAGAGCTGTAGTTGTAATGAGAACTGGAGGCAGAGCTGTGCACACCTTGGGGTTTTGTCAGCTATCAGCTGGTCACACTGCTGGGGTGTGCTCTGTACTGCCACAGGCTGCGTACTTCAGTAGAAAGTAGAAAGGGAAGCATCCCAGGTGTATGTTTCTCTTGGGGTTATGATGAACAACAATGCCGTGACATGAAATAAATGTTTTCCCTTCTTTGTATCTGTGGTGGGGATGTTGACCTTCAAATTGTTATTGCCCTGTTATTGCTATTAAGCGTTCTATTGTAAGTAGAACGCTTAACATTTTACCAGCTCCTTGTATTCATCCTGAAGAGCTGGCTCACACTGCTCCTGTTGGATCTCTGCACTTCTCGGTCAGGTGAGAGTCATTCCTGTGCTGGCAGCTCAGGGATGTCACAGCCCCTGGCCTGTGCCAGCACCACAGGGACCACAGGGCACCTCTGCTGGAGCCTGGCCTCTTGGAGCTCGGCTGTCAGGGACTGGGGATGCTCTGACTGAAGCTCTTTAACATCCTCAAGGAAAAAGGTGACTGGGAGCCAGCAGTTGTGGCAGGGAAGAATAATTATGGTTTTTATTTGGGTTAAGGGAACTTATCTGGGCACTTTTCTTAAAGAGAAAAACTGTATGGCTTGGCAAGGTTTTTTTGAATTAAACAGTGCAGAAGGGGAAACTGTGGTCAGCAAGCAATGTTTAAAATGATAGGGGCAGCAGATGAGTGGGTCATAAAGCATACTTCCCATGCCTCCCTGCTGAAATCTTGGAGCCAGTCCTCTAGGATTGCTCTGGGGCGGGTAGGTTAGTTCAGACTCTGGCTTTGTACTTCTCTTCAACCAACCCAGAGGTGCTCCCTGTGGAAGAAGTTCATCCCACCTGTAGATGACTGCAGTGCTTTAGGAGCCAGCATCCTGCTGCCAGTGCAGGGGGTTCTGAGCACCCAGACTGCAGCCTCGGGCATGCTCCTTTCTATTTGTGTTCAGTTGCTTTGTTTTGTCCCCTCTGAAATGGACTTGGTTGCTTTGAGGTGGCTCTTCCAGCACAGCTTCACGCTCCACAGTTCTGCGATGTTTCCTTAACAAGCAGAATTCCCATTTCAGTGCATTACTGGGTAATCCTCGATTACCTGCAGAGCCGGCGTTGGCCAGACGATGTCACCTGAGTTTTGCAAAAGGATTGCTATGCTGTGACCAGTCTCTCCTCGCTCTTACGTGTTCATGACATTAATTTCAGGTGCTCTTGAAAATGGAGAAAAAACCCCACCAATCGCCTACACACATCTTAAAAATTCTGTGTGATTTATTAGTACTTCAAACCTACGAATGGAGTAATCTGAGCAAGAGCTTAACTTCAATTCCTTTTCAAGACCAAGTTTGAATGGTCCAGGTACCCTAAGGGGTTAAGCTTTGTGGAACAGTCTCCTTGTCCTGGCACTGTGAGGTACACGAACATGCAAGTGAAGCCAGGACACACCTGCCTGAGCTTCCTGGAGAGTCTTCAGTTGCACGAGAGGAAGAGATGCTTCCAAAGCTGAGGAAATTTGCTCAGCCATGACCCGAGTGTCTGACTCCTGCTGCTGTGCAGCTCCAGCTGCAGTGCCACGGCTGCCCCAGGGCCGTGTTGTGGCTTAGGTTAAAACATTTTCATGTGGAGAAAATTCTAGTCTGGGAACTGCACTGGAATGCTCCTGGAGGAGCTTGCTGCTGGGAGAAATGGGGATATGCTGTTAGTCTGGGTGTTCACAGAGGCGTCTTGCTCCTACCTTGTCAGCTGGCATTCTTGAGTAAGATGAGGGTTTCCCCACCCTTTATCCTTTCCTTTTATCTCCAGTTCTTTTTTTCTGGACATAGTTGCCTGCACTGGATGCAACTCATAAAAACTTGCATTTTCTGTGTGTTGTTGTGCCTCTCCCCCTCCTGTTCCTGTTACTCCACAGTATTATATTTTGTGATTATTGTTCTGAGCAACTACATCAAGAAAAAGGGGCAACATTGTAATTTTAGAGCAATATGAGAAGGGGTACATGACTTTCTTCCACACAGGAGGATGAGGGAATTCCAGAGTGTGACCAGACGTGCTTTCAGACAGGTGCACATGTGAATAATCCCCAATTCCATAGAAAAGCTTCTCCCACTGTTTGCTGCTGTCGCAGCATTGCAGTATTAGCACAGCACATAACACCCACCTGAAGTGCTGGGGGACAGAGGAACCACTTTGTCCTCTTTGCTATTTGATAAAAGTAATGCATCCTCCTCTTAGACCAACTTTACCTTTTGTGTAATCCCAGACTTCAGCCTGGGATTTGTTTGAGTCTGTTTCTGACCACTCACCACGAAAAGAAAATAATCAAACAGTAAGTGGCAACTCATCTGAAAGATGGAGATGCTGTACAGTGGTGGGGCAGGGCAAAGTTGTGGACTTCGGAGTTGGTCCTCCATGGACTTGCTCCACACATGGCCTTGGGTCAGGTTCTGATCTCAAAGCCATTGGGAGTCTTTGCTAACCAGATCTTTTCTATGTTCTCGCTCTTTGAGAAGTGAAATCCAGTCATTTGGCCAGATTTTCAGAGGAAATAGGTCATGATTGAAATCTTTCTGGGTTGGGGCTCACGTTGCATCATATTGTTTAAAAAAAACTGAAATAGTTATCTCTGACTGTTTGCAAGCATATGTAAAACAAATAAAATCAGGGCATCCACCCTAACTCTGATGTGCCATGCGTTCAGAAACCTGCTGTTTGCCAGGGATTTTCTCTGCTGTGAAATCCCCTGTGAATTCCCAAGGCAGGCACGTAGAACCTTCCCCTCATTTGCAGAGCTCAGTTTATGAATAAGAGATAATTTCTCTATTACTGAAACTATGACAGACATCAGTAGTAAAATCCCAACACTGCTGAAAAAGTGATTTATTAATTTTTGTGATGACTTTGTTTGTGATAAGCCCTGTGTCTCTGAAATCTTTGGCTGCAGTAGAGCAGATGGCACTGGCCAATAGTCTAAGTTTCTGTGGTGACATTTTGGGAAGAGAGTGTGGAACCCTCTGTAAAAGCCACAGAAATAATGGGGCATTGTTACCCTTCTATGACCATGTGACGTAAAGGAAAAGGAGCTTCAATTTCATTTTGGCTTCAATTTTGTTTTGACTTCAATTTTGGTGTGGTTTTTTAACTACATTCTCTAAAAGTACGTGTGCTTGGTTATCTGGTTATCTTCATTTCCTTTCCTGGAGTGAGAGTTAATTTTTAAATGGTTTTTTCTTTTTTTTTTTTCCCCAGTCAGGCTTTTAGAGGCATTCTAGTGTCGTTCTCAGTGCATGCTAGTAATAAATATTTCTACTTGATTCACCTGCCAACTCATCTTTTATTCATCCTGCTGATGAAAACAATCTCCCACGAATCTTATGGTGCTGAGAGAGTTCAAAAACTTTCCAGTTATGGATGTAATTGATCCTTTTTCAGCTTAGTGTAAGAATTTTTTATTACTTTTTTTGAAAAGGTCAGGAATTGTAAAGTTCTGATGTTAATTAGAGCAAGAGGAAGAATGTAACCCAGGAAAGGTAGCAACAGGTGAACCTGCTCTTTATGTTCTTACTGCAAAGTACCCACGTGGTACCCAGCAAACAGCAGCTGTAATCAAACCGCTCTCCTCAAGCTGTATTTGGCAATTATGTTTTGTAAAAATTGCAAATTGCTGCAGGAGCCTACATATCTAGTTAAAATATAACAAAATTACTAAATAAATTGGAACAGGTTGTACTATTCACCAAACCAACTGATTGCTGCAGCAGTGTATATATTACATATATAACATATATTATATATATATATATATATATATAATGCATGGATGAACACATCATTTGATCTACAGAGGAAGAGCAAGACGTGTAGGCAAGCTGGGATCCTGGGCACTCAGGATCTTCCTGCTTTAAACACATTTTTGTGATGAAAATATGATTTTTATGCTCTGTGAAGGAAAGGGAGAGGTATGAATATGCATCCATTTAAACTTTTCTTTTTGTCTAAGGAGGTTTCCTATACTTGATGAAATTTTAGCTGCTCTAAGAGCTTTCCATGAACTGAGAGGCATGACTGTATTTCTGACATGTACCATAGGAACATGGCAGAGGCAGGCTCTGGTTCTGATGCCTGAAGTGGCCACCTAAAAAACCAGAGACGAGACAGGAATAAGGGAATAAAGGTAGGTGTTTATTAGAAGGGCCTTCAAAGGTACACCCTGGGAGCCCAGAAGCTGCTGCCAAAATGGACCCCAACATGGACCCCGAATCACGAGTTCTTCACACTTTTATAGGTTTGGTTCATTTGCATATCAGGGTTAATTCTCCAATTAAATCTTCAGTTAATGATGTAATTTCCCCAAGCTTGCCCCCCTTTAGAAACTTCTGGTTTATACTTTTCGGGCCTAGGACAGTCTGGGTGTCCTTGAAGAGCAAGCCTGGAAAGGCTTTGTTATGTCTACCCAGCATGAGAGAGCAGAAGTTAACAGGCTACAAAACACTTCAGAGTTACACACTAAGCAATACAGGATTTGAAAAATATGAAAGTTAAAACCCAAGGCATCAGTTCCCAGGGTGGTGTTGAATTAAAACCAGACATGGCAGCAGTGTAGGCGTTGCACCTGAAGGCAGACCTGGTCAGGCACTGGTCAGTAGGACAATTCTACTGGGAAAGTAAAAGGAAAGCAAATGTCCACCTCTAAAAAATCACAGGGATTTGGATTCCCTGACCTGGGTAGAAAATGCCGTGTTGTGCTCTCCCTTGGGGTCACATAAATTTTCACTACCACGACATCCTGGGACTCTGTCCAGAGTCAATCGACCTCTCCTTGGAAAACTCGGGAGGAGGGAGTGTGACCCCCTGGATGTGCACGTTGTCACTGCACATGCAGTGTGGTTTTAGATCTGATATACCCAGGACTGATGGTTAAGGATCTCTATTTTTATGGCTGTGCAGGAATATTTTGGCTATTGGCTGAGTATATTTTTGTTTATTGCTGACCAGTTTTTGAACTTTGGTCTCTTTTTTTTTTGTAGCAGAAATAGGTTGGATCAATAATCTATTAATAACCTATTCAAGCCCAAAGTTCTATTCATCTGCACTTTCCAAACAAGAGATATTTCCATTGTTCATTACTATGTGCCACTTCCATTTCAACCCTGAACTCATAAATCATAAATGAGCTTGAAGTATTCATTTCCCTCTTTCAGCACTACCTTTATCTGGTAGTTGCTGACATGGCTCATTATAAGTTATTTTTGAGCACAGTCCGACCTTGTTTTCTGAACAGATGAATTCATTGTTGGAAAAGACTCTATAAATAGAATTTAGGGGCCCCCAAAATGAGAATTTCTAGCTCATTAGGATCACAGCTGGAACAATGTGATCAGATATACAGAAATTTTGAGCTGATGAAATGAAAGCAAAGACTTAGCTAATTGATTCAGAACCTTTAAAGAACACATGGGCAATTTTTGTATTACCAGTAAGGATGATAGAAACCATCTGGAAAAAGAGATTCAAGGCAGCATATACTGGCAGGAGAGAAAGGAGGAAAAAAATGCGGGTAGTTAATGCTAAGGAAAATAAATGAAGTCTATACAGTGGGATAAACAAATGATTTCTGGTATCTGCTGCTATTTTGAGCTATCTCCACGTGAGGCTTGCATGAAATCAGTCTTATAAACCTCTGCCAGTCTTCCTCATATGTGAGAGGCAGATATGTCTCCTGTATCAACACTTGGTGCTGAAGTGGTGTGGTAAATTTATGGATGTGTGACTCTATTTCACTGTCTCAAGTAGGATTAGTACTGGAAAATGCATAAATCCTCTAACCTATCTACCCACATGGAAGAATAAAGACTCACTGCACCAGGCCACAACTAATTCCTCTGGGAGCTGGTAACTCTGGCCACACGGTGCCTCCCAGAATGGAAACTCTGGAGCTGGGCATGCATGAAGACTTTGCTCTAATTCCTCCCTTACTGGCACGTTTCAAACATGGCTGGATGCCAAACTAGTCCATTTTATTATTGTGTAATAATACCTTAAGTGATGTCTTGACTTCTTTCCTCACTGAGGAGCAAAGCTCACTGTGCAGGGTGAACACCCTGAGACCCACAAGGTGATGGGGGGGAGGGGGGGAGGTGAAGGACTTTTTTTTAGGATATGAACATTAGATATTTAAGAATTACATTATCACAGAATCCCAGAATGGTTTGGGTTGGAAAGGACCTTAAAGCCCATCCAGTGCCACCACTGCCAGGGATCCAGGGGCAGCCACAGCTTCTCTGGGCACCCTGTGCCAGGGCCTCCCCACCCTCCCAGGGAACAATTCCTTCCCAATATCCCATCTAACCCTGCCCTCTGGCACTGGGAAGCCATTCCCTGTGTCTTGGCCCTCCAGCCCTTGGCAATTGTCTCTCCATGTTTCCTGTCAGCCCCTTCAGGCACTGCAAGGCCACAATGAGATCACCCCAAAGCTTCTCCTCTCCAGGCTGAACAATCCCAATTCTCTCACCTCTTCTCATACAAAACATACAGGAAAACATATATATTGTATGTGCCTGAGAAAGGAATAGAGGGTAGAAAGGGCAACCAGTGGAGTGAGAAAGTTTGCTGAGATCCGACCATCCTAGAAGGAGCTAAAACCTGTGAGCCCCGACAGAGCACAGCTCTGAGCTCAGACTCGGCCACACGGCATGAACAGGCCTTGGGAAAGTCCTGCTCCCTCTTCCTCACTATGGAAGAGTGAAATGTCTTTGACATGAGGTGTTTTTCTTGCTCAGAAACACCCAGAACTGCAAAATTCATCTAGTTTTACTAAGAATTCGATCCTTTGAGAGGACTATTTAAAGAGAAACTAACTTTGAAAAACTTTTGACTTCTAAGTTTGAAACTTTTAACTTTGAAAAATTGTGTTGGCCACAAGTCTTTTTTTTTTTTTTTTAATAAAACATGTAATATTTGTGTCTGAAAGATAAAGAAGGCTTTTCTGTGTTCACAGTACTGCATTAAGAAAGAAGCAGTGATAATGGCAAGAGAGGTGGTTGATTTTCCCAACTGTTTCTCACATGGCTTTTGGATGATCAGGGGCTGCTGGATTTAGACAAAACTGCAAATGTGTTTTTAGACTCACTTACACCACCCTAATGGGAAGGACACAGGCAGTACCTGAAACTACATCTAGGTTTTGTGTTTGTGACTTGTTTGTTTCTTGTGCTTGTCATTTCTGCTGTTAATGCACATAACTCGCAGAACTTCAAGGTGATGTCTGTCCTTCCTGCTGTGTTTTTTGACACTTCTTTTAAAAATCATTCTTTCACTTCTCTAAGACTGGAAATTTCTCATGTAGCTATGCAGATGTATATGACTAAGCATTTTGTGGCAAAGTTAGACTATTAAAATAGTAACTAGAGTATTGTGAAGTCAGAAGAAGGAAAACCGAGGCTCAAAATCACTGCATCCTCCTTTGAATTGTGCCTTATTACAATTTTGGTCCCTTCTCCAAAAACTAAAAATACCCCCAAACCCTCAAGCTCCATGGAAACAAACACCATCCTCTCAAAATCAAGCAAGTGTGAATGGGCAGTCTGTCTAAGCAGATTTTTAGTGTTTGTGAAGCTCAGAGGAGTTGGAGACTGTAGAAAAAACCTGTGCACACAGTTCAAAACCACCACCTCCCATACAGCTGACTCGCTGTGTGTGAAGGATCCGAGCTGAAAGCACAACTGACTTTTAAAAATCGATTTCAATTTCAGATAAAATTAGTGATCTTAATTACACTATGGGTAGTGTAAGCCAGGACTGGTTACGGAAAAGAAAGTAAGAAAATCATGCACTGACCTGAAAAATAAATTCGTCATGCTTGTTTCAAAATTGCTGAAGTACTTCTTGAACGCTTGTCCTTTTCCTTTGCTCTCTGTGGATTTGCAAACTTTTTTCCCTCTGGCAAAGGATGTGTTGATTTACATCATATACAATGCTTATTGTATATGCTGTAAATATAAACCTCTTCTTATAAAAAGAAGAGGTTAAAAATAATGCATTGCCTACATTTTTTTAGGCATATACACAAGATTCATAAGGACAAGTCTCAGCAGAAGGAGTAAGCAAAGAATGTAAAATACTCATAAAATACAAAACATTGGCAACAAAAGTAAATTTGGGTTATTCAATATGAAAGTCTTTATGATGCATCTTGCCTTGTCATGTTAGTGGTTTAAATGCAATAATACTCATCCTTAAAACACAGATACTGTGCTTGGAGTGGCTGCCTCTGATCAAAGTTGCCAATCACCATAGTTCACTGAATTTCTCCAGGAATTGATGCTGACAATTAGTTAGGCAACACCTGCCAGCGTGGTCTGCTCCCATCTGACTCACAGCGTGTTTAATTGATACTGACGGAGGAGGGAATTGTTTCACAGGAAATTAGAAACTGCTTATGAATGCTGTGCTGAAGGAGGCCGTTTTTCTTTGTGGCAATGTCGCTGGAGGTGTTTAAGGAAAGCCTGGATATGGTGCTCAGTGCCATGGTCTGGGTGACAGGGTGGTGTTGGGTCCCAGGCTGGACTTGATGATCTCAGAGGCCTTTTCCAACGTGGTTGATTCTGTGATTCTGTGATGTCGTCCAGCCTGTGTGAGAGCAGGGGACATTCCCAGTGTGCCACACAAAGGGTGTGTCCTTGGGAGGGGCATTTCCAAGCTGCACATCAGGTTAACTTTGGGGCACTGGAAAAAAACTCCAGCAAGCTCTCAACCACCTCAGCCATGCAGTGACCCAGACAAGCTCAGGAGCCAATTTTAAGAAGCTGTTACATTTCCCAGTCTTAAATCTTTTAAAGATGATGATTCACAATCTTTATTCATTAATGGGCATCTGATTCATCACTGGTTATAGGGGAAATAGATTTTTGTGTTGGAGCATAATTGTTCAGATTGCTTTATAAAGACTGTGCAATTACTTCTGTTATTGATGTCTATTTGGAAGGTTTACAAGTTGTCTGTAAAGCCTATAACCTGCCAAGTTACAGCATCAAGGCAATCGCTAAAGTGATATAAAGTGGTAATTTTTAATTTATGAAAAGGTTTTCCTTTCAAAAAAAAAGAAGTTTTAAAGCACTCACAGCTTTTTCAGTGGTGTATAGAGCTCTAATTTTCATTTAAAAATGAGACGTACAATAATTTTCTGTTGGTTTAAATAAACTGGATTGTTCAATCACACATTTCACTGTCTTACATGGCGATTTTCGTGTGATAAAAACTGCAATGTTTGGAGGTAATCAACAAAATATAACAGGGAAATAAACTCTGCAGTAAATTTTTTCCTTCTCTCAGGGTAGGGATGAAAAGTGTTACTGTGCTATGAAAAGGCAATTCAGAATTTCCATCAGCACTTTTTAAAGTTAAATGGCTTATTCAGGAGCAGCTTCTATAAAACCAAGTATTAATTCTAAAAGTTTCTCTGTCTAAGAGTTAAGCAGGCTGATTCAGAAGGAATCATGACAACCCAGTGCCATTAGTCCTCAAGGCCACAATCCTCAAGGCCACGTTTGTTTCTTCTTCCCCTGGGAAGAAACTTCTGCCATGACTGGATTGGGAACGTGTTGCTTCCTGCACAATAGAAATGTAGATCATTCCTTAGGGAGAGCTTTACAAATCCCTTTGTGAACGGTCACTGGCTACAGGCAGACTTCTGTTGGGGGCTGAGTGATGTTTTGGGGTTTTTTTTTGGTGTTAGAGCACATTTTCCTAACTTGCCTGGTAATTCCAGGGATTTAGTGTATTGCTGGGAGAGCTGAGCTGACCAACGGCACCAGATTGTTCCTGTTCTTTGGTGTCTCAAGCTTAAAGAAACTGGCTCATTTGGGGATACTTTTATTCATCATCATCATCACCATCATCATTATAATATAAAAATGTAAATCCAGATATTATTGTTATTATTATTACAATAATTTGGCCCTAAATACTTTGTTGGGCTTTCAGCAGGTCTTTGACAAGCAGTCTCTTCGCTGTCCCTTGCTGTGGGTGTCTGTTGCAGAGCCTGGGACTGCTGAGCCAGGATGTTCATAGCTTTGGGTGTTCTGAGCTGAGGGAGTTTATGCCAATGATACTGTGAAGTAATTATCTGAGAACAGATTTGTCCTGATAACAAGGACAGAAAGCTTTCCCTGTTGTTATGAAGTGATTGCTGGAAATCCTTCTGAGTTGCAACATGTGTAGGGAGTGGGTGAAAACACAGTGTTAATACCTGGAATTTTATGGGAAAAAGGAAATCCATTATAAGCTTTCAGACAGTCCCTGTCTTCAAAATATGTTTGTGTCTAAAGGCCAGACAGTCCAGCTTAAAAAATGGTAACCATAAACTTCTAGAAAATGGAGAGGTCTTGAAGCCAAGTGATTCTTTGTGTGATTCTGATCTCCCTTTTCAAGTACAAAATCTCTGTGTAACTCTGAGTGTGACTGAAGTATAACATCTCTCTCTATAACACTGAAAACTCCAAGTAGCTGAGTAAAATCCACTTGTGTCAGGCAAGGATTGATGGTCTGCATGTGAGGGTTGGTGTGGAAGCTTTATCTCTGTCCCCTTTAATGGGGTCTCCCTGAAGTTTCCATCTCTGGCATTCAACCCTCACATCCATTTGGGCACTCGATTTTTGTAATGTATTTTTTACAGTTTTGATGACAACTCTATTTCTCTTTCATGTGTTGCTTTTTACTCTCCAGGGCTTGTTATTTCTTTCCCATGATTATCATTCAAATTTTGTAAGAAAGGAGTTCACTTAGTGTGAAGGCATTTTTTGGTTGTAAAAGCATAAAATGGGGAGCCAAAGTCTTCCATGAGTTACACTCAGATGTGACTGACTAAAGCTATATTTATGTGAGCAGAAAGCAGCTGAACCTCTGAACATCCAAAATGCTACTGAGGCTCTTCTCAGTATTCTCTTCCTTTCATTGGAGCCCTGATGGAAATTTCCATTTTCCAACTTTGCAGAGTTCCCACTACTTTAACAGTGACTGAGGAAATGTAGTTTGTGTAATTCTAACTTTTACCACAATCCTCTATGTATTTATTGTTTAATATTAATTCAACTGATTGACATAAAATGTCTTACCTTTTGTTATTTTCTTCTGAACTAATAATTGGTGTCAAAATGAAAGTATTAGGAGGGTAGGGAGGAAATATCATATCTGCTTGAAAGATAGCCTGAAGTGTATTTATATGGATAAACAGATATATTTAATAAACACAATAGTAAGAGACATCTTAAAGTATTATTTTTTGTTGTTGTTGTATTTCTTTGAATTGGGAAAAAATGCTCTCTTTTGTCACTATTTTCCCTGAGGCTCTGAGGACTGTGAATTGTTTAGAGGCAAAGTTAGGGAGTAACTGCAGCAGTGAATGAAACCTGTCTGTTTTCTACCACACTTTAGACTGGTCAAAAAGAACTTCTCTTATGTGTGAGTCTGGGTGGGAGATACAGAATGTGAAGATCCCTAACTTAAATTTGTGCTTTTGCAGAAGCTTTGGCAGCATCCATAGCTTTGCTCTGATGCTCTAGTGTCAGATACCACTTTTCAACTGCTTTATTTCTGTGTTCTTTTGTCTGGTGTTTCACCTCCAGGGAGGGAGCACAACAGGATTAATGAGATAATCTTATCCTCTACAAGGCATTGGGAATGGCACATAATGGGATGTATTAATACTGCCTTTAGCCTAATGTACAAAGGATTTTAAACATTAATTCTGTGATAGGGCTTGCCTTGATATATTTAACTCAAAATGCAGATTCAAGCCAACAGTTGTGCAGACAGAGAAATGGAACAAGTGGAACATCCCTCGTTTACAGCTCAGAAGGCAAGTGCTCAGTTAAAGCACAGCTGGGTGCTCTGAACTCGTGTCAATACACAGTTGTCAGATAACTGCAGTGCCAATAACTGCAGTGCCTGCTCTGCCTGAACACTCACACTCTGTGCTTTGGGTTTGCAGGGCATCAGGGATGAAATCTCAGCCAAGGACACAAATTTATGTGTTCAACTTACTTGTTGTTGTATGGCATCCATGATTACCGCTGTTTTACTGGAGACCTGAGGAGAATTGTCCCTGGCTGGTTTCTGGCACGTGTCTCTGAGAAGGCCAGTGGTGACATGACTCTGACACACTGTTGCTGATGGCTGTGCATCCGTGTCACTTGGGATTTTTCTGTACTGCAGCAGTGTCTGAGTGTTTGTGTTCTGGAAGTGTGTGAGGACTCTGCACAGGAAAAGTACCAGTTAAAGTTCTGTCCACTTGAACAACAACTGAAAGATCCATTTATTATGTAGTTTTTCTTGCATATTTATTCAGAGTTTCAGCTGGAAGTAACTGAGATCTATGAAGCTCAGGCTGACTGAGCAGAATGTGTGCTTGCATTTCAGTGTGAATTTCCTGCTATCCCTATTTGCACTGACTTCACCCTTAGAAGAGAGGAGCCAGAAGCTATGCTACCATAAATGTCTCAAATTGTACTAAAGTCTCTAAGCCATCCTATAGAAGGGCACCCAGCCCTCTAAAAGCAAGGAAGACTTGAAGAGAGTCTGTGGCTACCACAGACTTATTTTTTAAAACTAATTTCACAATAAAAGTTTCCCATATTTTTTTAAAAACAGCAGTACTCTCTTAAAGACTGAAGATTTTTGGTTTTTAAAAAATCTATGGATATTTTAAAATTATCTGCTCCTGAGTATAAAAGTGGTAGAGTTCCAGTACTCTGCTGAAACTATTAACCAAGCTTCCCAAAGAGTTCCTGAACTCTCAGATAGGTTAAGTCACATCCACAGTTTGAAACAGCGCCTGTCATACCAAATTTTAATTTTAAGGTAGCTAATAGCAATGTGGGATATGTCCACACAGGATTCTGGTTCCAGAGTTTATGCACAGCAGGATTTGCCATCTCTAAAGCAGCAGAGCAGTGTCTGATATTGCAGCACCATATTGTTGGGTTTTTTAAAGGTATATCTATGAATAACCATAGCCAGAACTTGCCTGCTAAAGAGCCAGCATTCCAATAACTTGTACTCATGGAAATGGGAGATTGTGAGTCTGATCCACCAGAGAGAGCAGTGTTGGAACTGGAAGTATGAAAACACACAAGCACTTTGTTCAGGTGCTGAAAAATAAGTTGCAGAAGCAGCATTCAGCTGTGTCCCCCTGGCCCAATGAAAGAGCACAGTCAAGCTGTAACCAAAACACAGCATAGAAAAAGAGTAGAAGTAGCAGCTGTTAAACTTCAATTAGCTTCCAAAACTTGTCTAAAATGCACAAATAAACTGATCCAACTAAACTAGAACAATTCTGTTTTAGTGGTGTGACTACATATGAAATCAAAGTAGGTAGCTCATTTTACTACAATCTAAAAGAAAAACAATATCATAATTTATCTATTTTGGCTAACTTTTTGTGTCTATTCTGCAATTAATAGGCTGACAGCCTACATTTCAACCAGTGCCTCTTAGGGGCAAGAGTGAATTCTCTTTTACAGTTACTCTTAGGCAAAAGATGGCTCCTCATCTGTCACCTCACAATTTATTTGTTGTCCAGGTATATGGAGGAGCTGAACTAAATACAAGAAGGAACCGTGTCAGCTGTGGGTAGAATGTCTAAACTCTGTCAATCAAAGGAACAAAGGCTTCTTTCCAGCGTTTTGCTTCAGGAAACAAACAGCAGCTGTGAGTTACTTTGCTGCTGCCTCCCAACTCAGAGCATGTGGGCAAGGGAGCTGGTTTGAAACACGATGCTGAGCACTGCCTGCTTGCAGTAAAAATATCCCAGCCCTTCCAGAAAAGAGGCAGGAAATCTACTGCTGAAATCTGGAGGTAAGGGGAGCAGAGGTGCTGTGTGCAGAGGTGCTTGGTTTTGAGAAAAGATAAAAATGTTCAGGTTTTGCACCCTTCGCAATGAGTGAATAGGGCTTTGCCTGCAGGGCTTCTCTTGGTTTCCAGCAAGGGGAATGAGGACTTCTATCAAAAATGTGTTTCCAGTGCATCTCTTTTTTAGTACAGAATCTTTAGACTTCTACAGTTCTAATTATGGACTTTTTTAGACTTTTATAGTTTTAATTATGGAAATATTTAAACTATGTAATTTACCGTGATTCCAATCTTTCAGCTGTGAGTTTAGAAATCTGCTAACCCACACTGCACTCATGTCTGCTGAAAAGCTCATTCTGGTCTGGTTCTGGCAAGGGAGGGTTCTCCCTCTGTGAGCTCAGGGAAGGTGAACACCCCTGGCTGGGAGCCCAGAGCCCCCAGCCCTGGCTGACAGTGCAGGTGGCACAGGCAGCCAAAGCTGTTCTGTTCTCAGCCACCTGGGAGCACTCCCCTGCCTTTGCCCAGTGTCAGTGACACCAGTGTCTGTCTGTCTGTCTGCCTGTCTGTCTGTCTGTCTGTCTGTCATGTGGATGAGCTGGGGCTGTGGAGCATCTGAGTCAGTGTTAGATGTGTGTTTTATCAGCCATCTGGGCTGCTGTCAGCAACCCTCCTTTCCCCCAGCACCTTGCACTGGAGATGAGAAAAGCCTCCCAAACATTATGTGCTTGACAATTCGCATTGTACTCAAACAGTGGTGCTCACATCTGACACCAAGTGTTTTAAAAATCTTGGAAATAAACTGATAAGTTTTAAATGTAAAAACAACAGTCTAATACTACTTTCTGATCTTTGAGATTTGTGTCAATTTTTCCCCTTTAAAGGCTAAATTATGAGGGTATTTCAGACATTAATTATGAGTTGTCCGTAGCTTACATAACGGTACTCACCTTTCTTGGCATTATTTCATGCTGAAATGAAGAGAAATCAGAATTTTTTCCCTCTACTGGTCAACCTGCTGTCAGCAGGTTGTGTCCAAGAATGCTCATTGCTTATTTCTCTGAGCAATGTAATCATAAAACTTATGTATTTTAGTATACAGATAGTACTTCCAGGTAAAAACACACATCCAAGACAGTAGAAAAAGAAAATAATCAAGGTTTTGACGTTGATTATCATCAAGTCTGGAGAAATTCTTGCTCCACTGGGGTCACACAAGTGTAATATAGTGGGAGACTGGGCTTGGGTATTTAGAATGGATCAGACAGTTCCCCGTGGTTATAACCATCACCCTTTGGAGCGAGGGAGTGGAGTGATAAGTCACTGGTAAGATGAGCAGTAGTTTGAGCTGCAGTTTGTTTATAAATCGGGAATTAGTGCTCATTAGTGGTGTGAATTGTGCCGCTGTGCTCTTTGTGGCCTCTCCAGACGGCCCTCAGTGCAATGCAGAGCCATCCTCAGAGCAGCTCGTGTGCAGGGACTGAGCGGTGCCCGGCTCTGGGTCCAGGGGCACCGCCTGGGCTGTGCTGCGGTTTCTTTGTGCAGGGCTGCTGTGAGCTTCACCCTGGGTCTGCTCACGGCTTCCTCAGGGAGGCTGGCACCGTATTTTATTTTAAGGGGAAGGCATTGCCTTCTGCTCAGAGCATCTTTGTGCCCGTGGGCTGGTTTCCTTTCTGAGGTGCTTGCACGTAAGAGGCTGTGGAAAACAGATAATAAGCAGTATTTGCTTACCCTGACTTGCTGGTCCTGCTGTAGAGAGCCCGAGAGTCACTCCTCAGCAGACACCCCGCACTAGAAAAGTTCAGCAAAAGAGTTTCTTCCACTTTAAATTCCTGTCAGATTATATAACACTAATAAATTGAGAGAAAGATGGTTTATGACAATGCAGCTCCTCTCTGATCATGGCTGCATCTCTCTTAAGCTTTCATATTTAGCACTATTATAGTACATTTTCTGACAAATGGCAGAATTAAAATTCACTGCTGAATTTCTAAGATAAGATAAGGGAATTTTCTCCCACCCAAACCAGCTCATTGTTTCACTATATATTTTTCTGATGCCTGTGCTCTGGTTGACAGTGTAAGTGATGACCCTCTATTAATTTCAGTTTGGCCTGTTTTCTGTTGTTTTCCCAAATAAAGCACTTCTGGCAGATACAGCACAACAAGAGAATAATTTTCAATGGGCTTTCCCTGGGGCCAGATCAGACCATGGAGACCTGGAAAAGGTAAAGAAGAAATCTGCTAAAGCATGTGGATACACATACACAGATATATGGATACACATTGTAGGACAGCTTTTAAAGTAAAAGCCAAATTTCCCCACTTACCTCAACCATAAGTGCAGTAACCTTTCAATCCTTTTGTTTTCATTTATTCTTTTAATTTTTGTGTTTTCACTGGAGGTCATAGTCCCTCCTCCAGCATTTGAAATTGTCAAATGCTAAAGGAGAGGAGATTATGTACAGAGGAACAATTTCCTAGTTGGATTAATACCATGAATATATTCATTGGTGTGCCTTAGGGGAGAAAGGCTGAAGGACTGAGTGTTTCCTTGATTACCAGTGGATTTTACCATCAGGGAACAGCTGAAATGCAGAGGTATATGAAGATACTCAGCTGTAGCAATTGCTGCCCAGGCTTTGAATCTAATCTGGTCAGGTTTTTAATCCTTTCAAAGTAATTAGGAAATGAATTGCATTCTGTAGTCTTAAAGTATACCTTGGGTATACTCTGTTAAAATAGGACAAGTTGGAATCATGCTACTTCCAGCCTTAAGCAGCCTTAATGCACTGGTATTTAGGACCAGATTTATTTCCAGAAGCAATAAGGTCTTATTCACAGACTTCTTGTGAAATTAACTTTTTATATTATTTCAAATATTGGCGAAGTGTCCATAACACTGATTTTTTTTCTCTTGTACATTTATTGCCTAGATTGTCTGTAAAGTCATATTGAAAGGGAACATGAGCAAGAAACTTCAATTAAGAGTTTTAAAGTAGAGCTGGGGATCTGTTCCAGTTTTTCTGATGCTGAACCATGGATTTGTTTTTGCTGTATTTCTTTACCTTCCCACTCTGTGTCTGTCCTGGAAAATACAGAGGCTGCTCTCTTTGTTCTGTGAATGGTGCCAGGTGCAGGGAGCAGAGACTTTCTGAACTGGAGGCACTGGAGAGCAGCAAAGCCTACACTGGACAGAATTCCAGATGTGGCACCTTACAAGGCCTCTTCTCTCTTTGAAAGTTGTCCCTCCAGAGTGTCTACTTGTCCCTGTCTCCTGGTGTTATGTTTTCCAAGGTAAAAGTTGATTTGCTAGTTTGGACTCATATTTAATCAGCTGCAGATGACATGGTTGTCATGGAAATTATTCTTTTCCTTTGAAAAATCTTACCAGTGATGTTAAGATTTATAAGGATGGGAAAATTAAATTACATTCCAGATTCTGTATGTAGTGTGGTAAACTAGGTCTGATCTGGCCAGCATTCCTCAAGCTACATTTACCATCTATACACCTTTCCTTGAGACTTGGCTCTGACTACAACAGTAAATATCAGGATTACAATTCCCTAGAATATTGACAGCAATGACTAAACCAGTTGGTGCTGCCAAAATGTTCCTATTCTTGTTATTGTGATGTACTGAACTGATGTGAGGTAACATAACAAGGGCTCTGCCCACACAGGAGATTCTAGTGCTGTTTATGGCTGGTAGAATTGTAGTAGAGGTACATTCTGTTTTAAAAAACATGTTTGGATAAGGACATCTGCAATGTGAATAAATAGTGAACTTCTATCTGCCACAAGGGTGAAATGGGCATCTGCCATTATTACCACATTCTCTTACTAAAATATATATATGCATGTATGTATGTGTGTGTATATATACCCTCTCCTGGTCATTAAATGTGGAAAGACATCAAAGTCATCCCATGGTTACATTTCACTTCTAGTTAATTCAATTCAAAATTATTCTTTTCGGTTACATTGAGTATCAAACCATGAGACATCTTAGGACTTCTTGAAGTGACAAGTCCTTTAGACCCCAGCAACAATTTGGAAAACCTCATGTGATAGTACAGTCTCTATTTTCTAGGTTAGTTATCCCTCTAGTGAGCACAAATGTCCCATGGGATAAATACAATCCCTATCTTCAAGAAGAGCCACAAGAACTTAGACAGCACCTGTGTGCAAAAGCAGTCATGTAAGCTAAAGATCTTGGAAGTTTCTCCAAGCCTGTGTGCCCAAAATAGCCCAGGTTTGGTATCTGAAATCAAAGGGTTGCTATAAAAAGATGCCTGGATGCCTGTGGAGTATCCATGCCATCCGTCAGGGGGTTATTTTTGGCCTGAGCGTTGACACTGCCACTTAGAGTCACGGCAGGCAGAGAGGCACTGAGCCGTGTGCTCCAGGAGCGATGCTGCTCCCAGAGCACTGCGGCGCTCACGTGAGGAGAGCCAGGGCATGTCAGGGTCTGAGAGCTCTGGATCTGGGAGAAGGAATGGTGATTATATAACTGTGTCACTCTTGGTGAAGTCTTCCAAGATCTGCATTTCCCAGAGCAGCCCCAAGCCCTGCATGTGGTGACCCTTTGTGTGGGCCAGAAGGGCAAGATGCTGCATTGTTTATCAGCAGGGCTGTGTAAGTGTCACAAGACATGTTCATTACCCAAGAGCAGAGTTGGAAGGCTCTCTCTTATCACAGCCTTTTTCGACCCCCGTACTTGAACTCTGGTGCAGCTGTGGTTTTTTTTGATAGTTGAAGTAGAAAGCTGTGTTTCCTAAAAAAGTTTGTCCACTTTTTTTGTCCTCAGTACCATTGTATTTGAGGGCTTTGCAATCTTATCCTCAAGAACCCCTGCTAATATTTTTCAGGCAGCAAACTGAGGCCCAGACAAGCCAATTACTTGTTCAAGGTCACAGAGGCAGATGTGAAAGTTCCCATAGCATGGCTGTCCTCAGCAGGACTGCCAACCTCTGACAAAAGGTGTCCTCTGGTAGAAGACTTTGACACAGAGGCTCAGAGGATTTATTTTGCTGGGCTTCTGGAGTGGGGTTTTATCCAAATGCCATCTTCTGGCCAGGATGTTCTGCCAGTCCAGGGTGCCATTCCTGTATGCTGGGGATGAAGATACAAGAGTGGGAGCAGAGAGCAGAGCTCTGCTGCCTGCTGGACCTGCTCTGCCTGCCTGGGAAAAGACTCAGGGTGATCCCCGGGCTCTGATTGCACAGGGCTTGTACAAGGCAGTATCTAGGCCTTAGTCTTTTTTCTTTTAATTGAAACTAATAAACTATCCATCTTCACATTCCAATTTCTGGCTGAGGCTGAGGAAGTTGAGGAGGGGCCTAAATACATAACAAACCCCAGCTGATGATGCCACAGAAAATATTTTCCATTGCATATAAGATGGGGATATTCTGCTTTCAGGACAGGGAGTTAAATGCGGTATTTTTTAAGATCCATGATCTATTTTTATACACATTCTTGCATTCTCAGAGTGGTCTGAGCCCCCTCATCCATTTATTGAGGCTCTATTCAGCTTTTGCTGGTGATGATAACTGTATTCCTGCTCTTCTTTTTTTCCTTTTAGTAAGTTTTCTAAAAAAGGTTCTTCCCTAAAACAAGGCTTTCCTCGGGAGCCACCATAGCACATCTTTTTCCACTGGAGGCATTGTGATGAGCTATTCATTACATCAGGACACCGTTTGGTGTGGCTCAGAGCAGGGTTTGAAGAGCTCCCTGTGATTGCACAGATGTTCTGGGAGCTCTGGGGGACCATCAATGGTTGGTCATGTAACAGAGAGGTTACACCTCTCTGTTTCTGGCAATGTGCCCACCACACACAGACACTTTCCACAGGAAAATGTCGGGAAAATGACAAGAAACAAGGTCTGTGGGGGATTCCCCTCTGTCCCACAGATTATTAGGCAGACACAGTGTTCTGACCAAGTCCTGCCTTTCTGCAGGGCTCTGTTTTCACTTAGAGCCACACTTCTATCGCTTCTGTGTTTCTGGTTTTCATAGGATCCACTTTGAACATGGAGAATTGTGTCCAGTCCTTGCATATATCACTGTTTGTCTCCAGCCTTGATGTTATCATATTTAAAATGATGTAAAAGCTCAGCTTTCTTCCTTAAGAAATTATTAAATAGACTAAAATAAATCTTAGTAGTGTAAATGCAGCGTACTTCTAGTACAAAAGTGAAGCAACTCTTCCAAAATTGGTCAATTAAATGGATTCAAAATCAATTTAGCCAAAGGAAAATGAGGCTTTGAATACTGCTGACAACAAATTTTCTGTTATAGGTTGGTAATGCAAATCTCTTTCTGCACAAACTCTGAGAAATTTAAATAAGTCTAAACCAAATGCCATTAATTTGCACCTGAATTCTTGTAAAACGAAACCCCTGCCAAGTTTCCAGGGAATGTGTTTGATAAGGATTAGGCATCCTTGTGACCTTACTAAATAGTCTCCTAGTGTGGGAATAGATCTTGCACGCTGTGCCCAGTAAGAATAGTAACGCTGCTAACTTTGTCCCAGATAGCTAAAAATGGGCTCCTTCACACCCTGGGGGAGTTACTGCAGGGCCCAAAGGCTGCGGTGCCAGACCCAGCAGGGGAGACAGGAGGTTTGGTTCAAAAATTAAGGGGTCTGAGAAGAAAGGGCTCAAATAATGACCCCTGGGTAATTAAAACTGCCTAATCTGGCTCCTTTCTGACTCTAAAGTTACTGCTGAGGGTTTACGTTGCAGCCCAGCCCATTAATGATGGATAATTGGAGACATGACCGAGGAGCTCACATGGCCCTCTTTCCATAGTTTGTTGACAGAAAAATGGCACTTCCCAGGTTAAAATTTGAGTGACACTAAAGGTGTCAGTGACATCACTAAACAAAAATACCACAAAAAAGCCCTTCCACATTATGTTGGGGTCTAGAAACAACCCCCTTCCTTCTTTCCCCTCTTCCCATTATTTTATTTTTTTAATGCACTGAAGAGCTGCAGAACCTAACATGTAGGTACAGAGATCTGAATGCTGTGTTAATTAACAGTTTGATAGGAAATTTTTTTAACTCCCTGTTTCTAAATCAAGCCGAGAAGTTGGGTTTTTAAATTCTAGTTGTATAAATTCTGCTTTGTAGCACATTTAGGATGTTTCATGAAATGTTACAGTTAAGCCCAGGTATGTTACTGAGTGAGCCTATTATTGACGATGACTGTGCAGACTCTGTAGCTGTATTTTATTGTTAGACTACAAAGTTCACTTCATTATGAAGAGTGCAATTTGTTCTTGGGTTGATTAGCTAACCAGCAAACCAGTGAACAGAGTTTCACTGTTTCACTGTCTAAAATAGACTGGGACATCCCATCAATAATCCACTTTTGACATTAAAGAAGATTATAAAGTCTGACAGAATGCACTGGCATGAAAATGATCTTTTTTGGTTATATTTTTGAATAGACTTGACCCAAACTTGTGTCTATATTTGATGTTTCAGTGAAAACCTGTGATGACTCGGTGATCAAAAACTTTGTAATAGAATTATGAGTCTACTTGGCTTTTGACAAAACTCAGCCAGATTTTCACAATGGCTCTTCTTGAGCCTGACTTTTAGAAATTCCTGCTTCAGGAGTGATAAGCCATTTGAAAATTAAGAATAAGATCTGCCAATTGACTTATTTCAAAGCATAAGAGTACTTCAAGTTTACATGATATAAGAGTTGGGGGAAAAGAAATAGATGCAGGTGTTTACAGTGTATTTGCATTTAAAACATGGGTGTTGAGTGAAATATGTATTTTACTTTTATATCCATGTGGCTCTCCTGCTAAGTTGCTTTTCTTGTGGATTATCAGGTTTTTAAATGTCACTAAAATATTTTAAGTCCCAGATTTATTATTTGGTTTTTCAACATGGAAGTGTAAGAAATTTGTAATGTTTGCAACACAAAACAAGATTTCACTGGAAGTTCCTGTCCCGTGGCTGAATGGAGAGCAAGGCACTGTATTTTGTCAGAAATTTGAAAGCATTTTGTTGCTTTCAAGAAATTTTAAGTTGACATTAAAATATTGGAATTCAGGTATTCTTGTCCAAATTATTCACATTCCCTCACACTTTTGGAAATGTACTGTCTCAAACATCAGAAAAATCTCTCTTTTCAATCAAATGAGCAATTTATGTTGGGTTTTCAGGCTTTTTAAAATGCAACTAACATTTGGGGGGTTTTTAAAAGATATAAATTATCAAAATTACCTGGCAAACAAAACAAAATTAACTTCTTTATTGTATGGAATCTATCCCCATTTACCTCAGGTTTTCTGTAGCTTTAGCTGCAAGACTCTCATTCTGCTAACAATGGGCTTTAAAAAGTATTGCTTGATGTACTCCAGGCTATGCAGATATAATTTCCAACTGGAGTCTGCAGTGTTCTGGGAATCCTTGCGTAATCTGGCAGGGGCTATAAATAGCTCAGGCACTCGATGGCAGGGAAGCGTGACTCGTTCAAGTCACGGAGCGCTCGCCACAGCCCAGCTCCCCAGTGCTCCTGGCAGGGCTGCCAGCGGGGCAGGGACGCTCCTGCAGCTGCAAGGTGACTTTTCAGTCTGAGGGCAGCAGGGCAGGAAGGAGGTTCCTCAGTAACTGCTCCCGGTCCTTTTTCCAGGCTGTTGGTGCCTCCAGTGTGGGACATCCCCCAGCGGGATCGGGGCGACTGCCCAGGAGGGGCTGCAGGACTGCCCTCAGTGATGGGCTCTGTTGAGTCCCTGCATGGAACAGCTGAGCCTTTGCCACTCAGAGGGTAATGAGGATGTAATTAACGAGCAATTGTACCTTCACCCCGATTCTAGGTGCTGTTTACAGCCACTGATTGATGGCAGAGGTGTCAGGGCTCCCACAGGCAGGAGCTACATGGAGACCACCCAGGCACCAGTGCCCAAGGGAAGGCACAGCTCCCAGAAGGAGGATTCCGTTCCTTTCCGGGTTTCTCATCCCAGTCCTGCCAGACCTGGTGGCAGGAACAGGGAGAGGAGACAACAGCAATGCAAGAATCAGCCCCTGAGTCCAGATTTCTGTCTGGTTGATGGCTTGCTTGCTTCCTTTGTATTTGTTAGGTGCCAATGTTTGAAGGACATTTTGGAAGAAGAAAGTGGTTCTTTTCAGCTTTCTCAGATCTGTGATCTCAAGGTGTTTTCTGTCTTAGGTCTGTTCTTGTCAATCTTTCTGAATCTGTACAAACTACTTGCTTCTGCTGTTACTATGGAAATCTCTGAAATACAACTCCATTTTGTGTCATTTCACTGGCTTTGTCCGTGAAAGACAATTGCTTCTTCTCATTACCTTCTGTGAGTCATCACATTCTCTACTGCCAGGCCATCAAATAATTGCAAAAGTCTGCACTCTCAATAGCTGAAATGAAAGAATCAGTCTTTCTTACCTATTTTCTCCAAAATTCCAAAGTATCAAAAGAGCTAATCCTAAACATTGCTGAAGTATAAATCAAATTGGAGGATGACAGGGAGATGGGCAAGCGGAAACTCATTCCCATATCCCAGCTTTCTGAAGGTTTCACTGAAACAACTAGATTGTAAAAGTAAGAAAAGAGCACAAGGAGGACATTTTGGGTTTCTGTCATCCTCTCTGAATGAGGGGAAATGTTATTTTGTAGCTAAACCATTACCAGGAGCAGCCCCTCTTGGGGATTTACAGTGAGATCACCACAGGAGGGGAATCCTGAGCCTGACGTTTATGTCCCAGCTCCAGTGCACCCCTTTCCTTCCCTGCCAGGAAAATTTTGTGTGGCTGCACCACTTGTCTTGACTATTTCTATTTTAATGGGCCTCTTGAGCTCACTGGCATTGGTTTTACTGAGGGCAGAGCTTATCCCTCTGCTCCTCACATTGGTGCTCTTGGGCACAAATCCAACTCGAGCGGGAACAGGAGACCTTTCCTGCAAACTGCAGGACTCATTGGTCTTACAGGATACATGGAAATTCCAAAAATAAGTTCAAAAGCAGTTTCCAGACACATGGTTGCTACTGGGAGGAATTTTGGTATTTTTCACAGCTCAGTGTTGCTTTGATAAAGTGCAAAGAGAACCAGCCACCAATTTGAAATGACTCCTGTGAAAGTCCCACCGCTAGAAAGGAGAGCTTGTACATTAAACACAGTTCTAAGCTGCTGGGAAAGAGTCATTAAAGAGATGTACAAGTTTGTTTCTTAAGTGGGTATGATTTAGAATTTTAATAAATAGATCAAATAAATACTTCATTATTTTGAAGGTTTGGAATCCCCAAGAAATGTTTGTAGAGCCATTATTAGCACTGGCCCTTAAGTCTGAACTGTCAGCTCCAGTCTGTTCCAAATCAGAAAAGAAGCATTTTTGATGAATTCAGTAAAAATAGCAGACAACAGGTACCTACTTATTTGAGACTTGTTAAAGTGTCAGGCACTATTCAGGTTTTATATCCAGATACACATTTTCTGGGGAGTTCGAATCTGTTTTCCACCAATATCCAAGAAAGGTAAAAGTTTTAAAAGAGGATAGGAGCTAGATCTAGAAAATCTTCACCAGGCCTTCCCATGGTATACACTGAACTTTTTTCCTTCTGTGTTTTGTCAGTGCCTCTGGAAAACCTGCAGACAGCAGAAGCATCTTACACTCTGGAGGTCACTGTCCCTGGAATTTCTTAGACAAGATGGTAAAAATGGTCTCTTTGAGGACAGTGACTTCAGTCACTGGATTCTCACTGAATGAAATGAGTCCAGTGATTCTTTCCCAGATTTGCCTTCTGAGATAAGGAGGAATCAGCTGAAGCCCTAGGAGAACTCCACTGAACTCGTGGAAGTTATAATCACTGACAGTCATTTTCTGCATCACTTAGCTTCTTATGAAAATGAGATTTATATTATCATACTGTTAGCAATAACATCATTCTATTTCCCTGGAGATGCTTTATACCCATGGGATAATTTTAGCCAAAGATGACAAAAAATATGGACGTCTGATTCATAATTAAGTTCCAATAAAACTTTAATTATGAAGAGAAAATCTGTGCTAAGTGAGGGGAGGAGAGGGACACCGTGAGTGCCACACTCTGCTTAGCAGGGCCAACAGGCCAACCCACAGGCAGGGACATTCTGGAACACATGGAGAGAAATGTGTTAATGCAGCGGTTCAGGTGAGCATTAGTGGAGACAAGGAGCACAGACTGATGGAAAGCAGCGCTCTCATCATTTCCAGGCCTCACAGAAGACCTTATCTTCCAGCAGTGGAGTGTTAGAAGGTTGGAGACCTGCAAAGGTGCTGGAATTTTTCCCCGGAATTGCTCTTTGACTCTTAGCAATAAACCAGTTTGGTCAAGCAGTAAAATGAAAATCTGCTTTTGAAAATTTGACACAGAAGTTTATCCTCAGTAATTGGGGATTTCCTTTAGCAAGGCACATGCATATGTCCTGAAATACATATTGGCAGTAAACAGTTGTTAAGTACCTTGAAGTATAAGATCCAAATACTATAAAAAGGTGTGTGTAATATTCTTCACTACAGAATAATGAATCCCCTGAATTCCTATAATCTTGATTCAAGCAGCTTTACAGAAATAGTTTTTTTAAGATCTTGGTAGAAAACCCGAAGTCCTTTTAAACTCCCATCAAGCTGTATCCTTGGCAGAAGTCAATATCTTGGCTTGACGTGCAGTATTGGAAGTGTGATTCCCAGAATAGCCTGTGGCTGCCAACAGGCTGGTATCTAACTGGAACAGAATCTTTTCCATTTTATCAGGCATATGATTTTTCAAAGAAGCTCAGTTGGTTGCTGTAACCACATGAAAGGTTTCCTGCATGAGGCAGGAATGGGCACTAAAAATTCATTAGTGCTAAAAGAGACCAGGGTTAACCAGGGTTATTGAAAATAAGTCTCTCTTTTTGATGTTATTATACTCAGCTTGGGGATTTTGCATTACAGTTATAGTACATTGAGTCTTTCTGTGTTTTGCTGAGTGTCTTTAGCAATGGTGACACCAGAGATTGTCTCTGTCCTTTATCAGTTCTGGCTGTGCTCAGACTGTAGTTCACCTAGGTTCTATTTGTAGCAGGGCCCAAGTCAGAGTGGATTTCTTCCACTCAATGAGCCTGATTGCTAAGAAGCTCTTGTTCTCTTCAGAAGTATTGTGCTAGTATTTAGAAAAGAAGGCCAGATCCTGGATAAGTAGCCCAGTTAATTCCTCCAGTTGCCTTTGTTTAGACCATGATCAAACCATAAACAACCATTTCATCTGATTTTTCAGGAAAAAAGAATGTGTCAATTAACAGAAACCTCTAATGGACATGAGAAGTCAACCCCCAAATCCTGTGTATTTTAACAGTCTTGATTTGTATCTCATCACCTTTATTTGACCTTTCTGTGTTTTACTGTTATAATTTTGGGGGAAGTGTTGGTTCCACAAAGCTCTCAGTGCTGTTTGTAGTGCCTGTGTGCTGTCCCCCAGCAGAGCAGCAGTGCTGCAGCTGCAGCAAACTGGGAGTGGTTGGGGGCCAGTCCCTCCCTCCTGCCTCTGCTTTTCAACCAGAGTGAGAGTCCTGGGGCTGGGGGCACACAGGAAAAGGGGTTGGGATTGAGCTGATCAATTGCTTATCATTTTGGGATTGTCTTTTACTTGGAAACAATAATATTTCAGTCTTATCCAGAGAACAAAACTCGCTGGGAGCTTGGTTACTCTGAGTAGCTTTAAAACAGATTTACGTGTAAAGTACTTCCAATAAATTCTTCTGAAATGAACAACAGGCATCTCAGTGAAGTGAAGTGGGACTCACTTCCTCAATTTTTCCTTATTTCTGAAGCTTCCTGAAAAATATTTCTTCTACAGGCCAATCTCCTTGTGGAATCCTTAGAAAGGGAATCTCTGTGGACTATGCAGGAACCAAGTGCAGCCCCAGGCACCTGCTCTCAACCCAGCTGGAATCATGTCCCAGGGTTTTAGTGGGAAAATCCAGATGAATAGGCTGTTTGGGAGACTGTCAGCTATGACAGAGATAAACTCACAATACACACACAAATAGGCCATCTTATAATCAATAGGTTTCTGGTTTTTTCTGAAAGGATCCTTTTAAAAATGTAAGAATGTGAAGAGTTTACTTTGTTAAATCAGTGTTTCTTGAGGTACAGAATAACTTTATTGGGGAAATGAGGAAATTATTAAGCTATTACATGGTTCATTTGTACACTGACATGTCACTGTGTTTCTTGAAGATTCCTAAGTGATAGGAAGGAGCAAAAGAAATAATTTTAGGTTAAATTCAAGAAGGTATCTAACATAGAGTGATGTTTTTTGAATGTACCAGCATTAACCTTTTCAACTTTGGTGTTTTGGGTTTTTTTTCTGGTGTTATTTAAAAGTGAAGTTTTCAAAGAAAATTTTGTGTAGCTGCAATGCTGCTTTTATCTGTTCTGCATGATATAAGGATAAATTTTCACTTTTGACTTCAAGGAAAAGCTCTGGCACTTGAGGCTTGATTTATATATAAGATTATTAGTTCAAAGAGTATCTGCTTCAAGTAAAGTCACTCACAAAATAAACAAAGATTTTTTTTCTTACACAAAGAAGTATTATACTACACAAAGTAGTATTTTTCTTTTCACCTGAATAACAAAGGTTTACTGCTTTAACACATATTGTGCTGTAACACAAAAGGGCTTCCTTTTTCTGTCTGTTTCAACTCCACAACATCTTTATGTCCAAGTATCTTCACAAACAGCTCTGTTGAGTTCATATCCACTTAGTTGCATTTATGCAGGTAATTTATGTTTTGTAAAAGCAATGTATGGGATAATTCTTATCCATATCCTATAATTAGACAAATAAAGATTGTCATTGAAAGATATTAAATAAAGCCTTTAGAGAATGGGAGTGGTGTGGACAGAACCTCCCCCAGCAAACAGGCAGGAGCATGTGCAGGGGTACCTCAGAGAACAAATGATGTGTGTACAAATGGGCTAATCATTACTCCAAAATGGAGATTTATTAGCAGCTGGAGACTAAGGCATTCTAGAAAGTCAAAGAGAATTGTTCCAGGAAGCCTCAGCTTGTAACAGCTTCATCCCTCAGCCACACGGCAGGAAAACTGCACTGTGCCTTTCCTCAGCAGTGGCCTTAGGGACTGTCAGTGCTGGGGACTAAAATATTCCAGGATCAACTCTTCTGAACTTTCACTATTATCCTTGGAAATAATATCCTTTTCTAATGTCTAACCTGAACATTGTTGGAGGGGTTTTTTTGCTGCAATTAAATCTCTTATTTCTTTTCCTGTCCATTTGGGGAGTAATTCATTGTTTTCCCAGTTTTCAATGCTTTAAGCAGGACAATCCCTTTTTGTTCATTCTTGCATAGAATTTAAGTGGTCCTTCATTGTAGCTCTCCTCTGAATTTTCTTAAACTCAGCAACAGCTTCCTTGAAGAATGGCCTCCAAAACTGGGGCCCAGAAGTTGTACCATTGCAAAGTAGAGTGGAAGGTTCCTTCACTTTCACTTAAACCTCTCAGCCTGCCCTCTCCCTTTTTGTGACTGCATTAGCAGTGTTGGCTCCCTGACTCATGTCCAGCTTGTGAGTCACTGACACTCCCAAGTTCACCATTATTGTACCCTCATCATTTATTCCCCATCTTTTATTTTTGCAGTTGACTATTTCTGTTTAGACCAGTGTAGGACTTCTCGCTATTGACCTGCGTCTCTTTTCAGACATTCAGTTTCCAAATTTATCCTGAGCACTTGCAGGCTCAGCTTACTGGCATTTGCAAATTTAATAAGGAGACTCTCTATTCCATCTTCCAAGGCAGCACTGAGAGCACGAACAGGATTTTCTGGGACCGAATCAAGCACAAGTCCTTCATTTCTCTCTGAATCACCGAACGTTGCAGTCTCCATATCCTTTCCCCACACACGTCCTGCAGTAACTTCATCCAGAGGATACTTCCTTGTGTGCATGTTGCATGAGACAACAGCCAAGGCTCTACTGGAGCCCAGACATTCAACTCCCACTGCTTTTTCTCCATTCCCAGGGCTGATTGTCTTTGAGAGAAGGGAATTAGATTGTCTTGACAGAATTTGTTCTTGGTAAATCCATGATGCCTGTGAATCTTTGGGTTTCCTACATACTTTTATAAAGTATTGGAAAATATGTCAGTATTTTCCCAGGAATTTTAATTAATGAGTATGATTATTATTCCCCAGCTGCTTCACTCTTTCTTAGAATAAGAAATGTGTTTCTTTTTCTTTTCCCCTTGGTACCCTCGTGTAGGATTTTTGAAAGAGAGCCATTAACAGCTGCAGAACTTCCTCAGTTACTTCATTAAATAACCAAGGACAACAGAGTTCTCCAAGCCCATATGAAAACTCCCTAATCCCTATTTTTCCTCTTCTAGGTTAAGATCCTACCCCTCCCCCACTGGTACTAATTATGTTAGGCCCCTGCTATTGCAACCAACCTTTTTTAAAAGGATGATGACAAAAGCTAATAAACACCCCCAGTCTTTCCCAGAGCTGCCATTTGTTGATCTGTGCCAAGTCAAGGACAGAGATTTCCCTTAGACTTTTTTTTGCAAGCAGTAAATGGGTCACACTGGCTCCCACTCCAGGAGATTCCATTCTGGGAAGTGTTTTTACTGCTATGGTTCAGATTTCTTACAGTGCAGTTATACAAACTGTTTCCTTTTTGTCCTCCAGTGCCTGAAGCAGTAAGATTTTGAAAATCTGTTCAGCCAATCCTAGCAAAAAATGTTTGTCTTGAATAGAGAACATAATTCAACAGGTACGATTTATATAATTTCTAAAATGTGGCTTTACTTTAGGTTACACACACTTAATCGTACCGTTTTCAGGTTACAGACAAAATTTTTCAGAGAGAATAAGCAAGCAGAAATTAGGAGATTATCTTCAGAGATCATGAATTTAATCACAGGATTGCTCACAAGAACACAGATGCTCAAGTAAGAGTCATGTGGAGGATGGAAACGTACTCATCACTAGGCAAATGGCATCTTTAATTGCTTTCCTTACTTACAAACAGAATTGAATCAGTGGAGAGAATTACAATTTAGTTCTGTTTATATCATGAACAAGTGTAGATCCTATTTTTTTTTTTGAACAAGATTAGCTCCTAGGAGCATATCTCCTATATTCTCCTATACTCTGGGAGATATATCTTAAATTCTCCAATATATTGCAAAATATAAAATGCAATTATATATATATGTAAAATATATAATCTATGTCCCTTTCTCACAAGAGCTTCAACTAATGTGGAATTATGACTGGCTTCAAGGCCAGATCTATTCCTAACATTTTAGCAGTTGATCTCGGGAGCAGACTTCTTATTCCAGTGCTGCAGCAGAGTTTGGAAGAGCAGCAGAAGGGATCTGGAGAGTCCCATGCTGAGCAGGCAGCTGAGTGCTGGTTTTTAGGGAAGTAGTGGGGACAAGCTGGATGTCAGACACTGAATTGCAAGAGATTTCATTCTCTGCAGTCAGGGGGGATCTTCTCTCCATTCAGATTCCACAGCTCTGACTCCCCTTCCAAAAGATGCCTCTTTTGCCTGTTCACCCACAGAACAGAGCAGGGTTTCCTTTTTTGTCCTGAAAGGTTCCTTGAGAGGACAGGTGGTGGTGGTGTCTCCTTTTCTGGTAAAGGCAGCTGCTCAGGAAGGAGGTATGGAAATGTGTGTTATCCATTCTTTTTGCTTTAAATATGTCAGAGTGAAAGAGCTCAAGACTGATTTCCATATTCCCTATGCTACAGAGTTGTTCTATCTTTATGCCTCTCTCAGAAAAACAGGGAAAACTAAAAATATCAGGCATCTCCAGATGGCTGAAATGAATTCAGAATCACTGTTTTGGTGCCGGTTTTCAATTAAGCCCAGGTTTTATTTTAGGTACCAAAGGCCTGGATCCTCCAAGGTTTATCTTCCTAAGCCCCATTTGACTTTCATGACAGTTTAATGAGAGTTAAGTGCCAAGTTACTCTCATCATTCTGGGCAAGTGAAGTCTTTGATGTACTCTGGCACTCAATTTTAAGCAAAACACCCTTGGTATTTTGCAAGATCACTCCTGAAGTAGCAAGGTAGGGGCAGAAAAATGTGGTTTTTCTTCCCTATTTGATTGCCTATTACAATTTTTCTTCAGTTATATGAGTTCTTGTTCTTCAGTTACATGAGCACCTCCTGCCTCTGGAGCTTGACTGCTCGATGTACCCTGTATTAGCTTAGGTGACTGCTTCCCTTCTGAGTTGTTTATGTGCTCTTCCCTTGTCTTTGCTGTTGGGCAAATGCTAAAAATAAGAATTTGCTTATCTAATTTGTATGGATCTTTACAGTGCATGTGATTTCACTGTCTCCCTTCCCCTCGAGCAGTGGACAGATTTTCCAGGCCTTCTGACTGTGGACTCTGCATTCATTGCTGTCATAAGTCCCAGGATTTTTCCTTTCAATGCTGACATGTCAAAATAAGACATCCCAAATTTTTCCATAGGGAATACTTAGAGTTTACAGTTTCTGCTTGTTCTGATTGCGCTCTGCACCTACTAACTCTGTTCTGATTATATTTGTTCCATGTCCTGGAAATCTAATTAACACCTTGCAAAATTGTTCACAGTAAGCATGCCTAAAAATGTGCTTACACCTATGAAGTGATTTTTTGTATTTCTTTGGACTAGACGGGTAAATTTGACTTGGTGTCAGCTGAATAACCCGTTTGACAGAAGAAGAATCAGGGTAAGCTCCCCTGTGCTGACAGCCCCTATGCTAAAAGCTTTGCTAGAGATGCCATCTCGGAGAAAGATCAGGTTATTTTGCCTTCAAGCCTGTCCTGTCACTGCCCATTTCACCAAAACAGCTCAATATAAATTCCTGTTTGTCAACTGCACCATTGCTTTCTGCTTTTTGGAAAAGCAGCTGCAGTAGAGAGGTCACCAAATAGGCTTTTTCTGGTCCACTTTGGATTTAATCAGAATAGGCACCAATTTCAATTATCTCTCTCATGAATCAGTGGAGTTTTAAAAGGTCACCTCGGGATGACACTTTGGGATACAGAGATGGTTGTTTGAGGTTACACAGACACAGTTCTGTCTGTACCCTTGCAGATACCCCAAATACACAGTCAGTTTAATTCAATACCTGATACAAAATCTGGTGTTTGCAACGCTGAATGTGTGTCTTAGGAGACCCTTATCTGTATATCCCTTATGGACTCTGATCAGGAAGATAAGTCACACACCCTTAGAAGTTTAGAGATGGTAGGGAGCATTAAAAATGCACCCTCTCTTCTTTCTGTATGCATCATTCTTTTTTGGATTCAAACTGAGGAAATGATATTGAAAACCCCCGGAGCAGTAAGTTCTGTTTTGACAGTTTGGAAGTCCTTTGTATGAGGTCTCCAGCTGTGGATCTCTTTTACCACTGAGCAAACACAGCAGAGCAAGGCCAGTGATCAGGTGGCAGTGCTGGCTTGCAAGGCCACCGGGCTGTGATGGTCAGGGAGGGCTGGAATTCTTGTGAATATAAAAACATCAGCTGTGAGACCAGTCAAAATAAATAGATTTTAAGAAGGGCTGCACAGAGAGAAATAAACAAACTGTGATGTGGAGGAGAAGGTAAGCAGGGCTGAGGGAGGATCCTGGAGGACCCCAGCCTCAGCCCAGGGAGCATGTGAAGGGCAGGGATACTGCAGATATTCTGGGGTTTTTTAGAGCTGTACAGTTAAAAGACTTAACAAACCTGTGTGGACCTGTTTACTTCCATGATTGTGTCCTCTCATGGTTGGGATTTTGCCTGTGGAGGGGCAGACCTGGCACTGAGTTTGAATAAGAAGCTTTTGCTCAGCAAATGCATCAGAGATGTCATGAACACCAACACCCACACATATCTGGAGCCTACCTGGCCAAAAGCATTTTAAGTGCATAGGAGGGACTCAGTTCAGCATCCAGTTTAGTAACCAGCTGGCAAAACCATTATTTTGAGAGCAGCTCTTTAGCCAAATTCTGACCCCAGCCACAACAGTATGGACACACATTCATTTCCAGGACTCTGAATCTGTCCAGTGAGTTCACTGTCCCTGAAAACAGAGTTTGGTCCTTCTTGTGCAATCTCGGTTTTATTCTAGGATAGATCAGATTCCCTGAGGGAATAATGAAACATCTCAGACATCTGGCACATCTCCTTTCTGACAATGATATGGGGTAAAATAGGTCAGTGTAGTTTAGGGCTCATTTTGAAGCTCTGAGATAGAGCACACTGGAGTTTTTCTGATGCAGGAGACTGAATCCTAGGGACAGAGAGATCAGTTATTACAGGGAAGATGTAGAGAGAGAAAACAAAGCTCTAAAAATAGAAATTCAGGAGATTCTAAGGCTGCAGAACCAGACAAGATTAAATAAATACTTTGAAGTAATTCAGTACGGTGTTGACTGCTCTTTGCAAATTGAGCACTTTGCAAATTTTGCACCTTGAAAGGTGATACAATTCTGATGAAACAGTAAAGGACAATGTGTATGCCAGGAGGGTGTACAACACATACCTTACACCTCTCTTCTGGACACATCAGTGTTCTAAAATACAAGAACAACCAAAGAAAAGTTTAAAAAGTTAAACCTAAGGACCAGGTCCTGTCAATAACATTTGGAGTTGTCTGCAAGCACATGTAGCTTGTAGTGTTTAAAAGGTAGATAAATCACTATTTTTAACAGCAGGAATTTTTCTCTTTAAACTGAGAATTAAATCCTGATTCCAGGAAATCTAGTAGCAACTTTTGGAGCCATCTGAATTTATCCATAGCTTGCAGGATAAATTTCTGAAGGCATGTCTAAAGGAAGAGTTTAGCCTAGTCTCATGACAGACCCAGATCTTTTAAAAAATTTGTTTAATGAAAAAGTGCAAGAAAAATAACCAGTAGCTGGAATTAGGTCAAGGCCTACAACAGAATATTTAATTTGGCTTCAATGAAGGGGCTTGGATTTATCATTTGTTGTTAATCTAGGCACTCTGCTTGTCCTCATTTATCTTCCCTTCAGAGCTACTGAGAAGAGCTACAGAAATGCATTCAGCACATTGTGGAAACAGTCTATGCTCACAGCTAGTAATGAAGAAATAATGTAATTAATTGCTGTTATGTAATGGCACTTGGCAAATTAATGTGGACTGCTACACAGTGAATAAACTCAATGTGCTATTTCTGGAAGGCCACTTAGAAATAGCCTGACCAAAGACCTGAGCATCCAGACATTTGGCTGATGGGGTTTCACACAGAAGACATTGCCATCAGTGGCTGTTGGTAGAAGGTGTTGTGAGGAGGACTCTGGAGATGAAGAGCCTGTGTGTACCCAGCTGCCCCTGGCACACCCTGCAGCTCCTGAGCCCTGCCAGCTCTGCCAAGCTGGCAGGGCCATCCCAGCAATCCCAGCAGCTCCTGGGATGCAGTGACGTGTCTGAAATGAGGCCCTCAGAGCACAGGGACACAGCGAGCACAAAATGCCCCTTTGCAGGGAGTCCCCAGGGAGGGCCGTGGTGCTCCTGTGTGTGGATCCCGGGAGCTGTCCTTTGGAGATCATAACCTGGGATTTTTTCCTGTGCACTCCTTTGCTCCCCATGAGGGAATTTCACCCCAGCTGCAGTCCGTGAGGCACAGTCTGGGAGTCTGGAGTGTCCCTGAGCTCACTCGCACCCACAGAGGCACCCACAGCCCCAGGAGCTGGGGAGGGAGGCGCGGGGAGTGCTCACTCCCAGAGCTGTGTGGGATAATCGGGAAAGCTGCCAGGCTCCCCTGACTCACACAGGGAACTCCCAGCTACGGGGGGAGCTCAGAGCCAACAGCTCAGAACTGAGGCACAAGCTGTGGGTGTCCTCACTGGTCATGGACATCCCTTGGAGATCCTGCATGAGCAGAGCCTGCTGACAGCAGCCAGCCCTTGCTTGTTATCATCCTCATCTTTGTCCTAAAATCTAAACCAAAATTAATCTTTTTGGTTTTGTAAATGGGTCAACAAACCAATACCTCTCTCCTGTAATGACTACGAGATTCAGGTAACCTCTTTGTCTCAGTTTGAGAATTTTATAGTAGATTAAATTATTTGTTGCTATTACTTCACACATGCATCATAACCTCAATAGATCAAAGTATTTTGAGGGGATGGATTTTATCTTTTTCAATTAAAGCTCTTACAACCTTTCCAATATACTATCTTAAAAATTTTTATCTGCCCATTTACACTGATTTTTAAATCCCTTCTTCCTTTCCCATTTGTATAACAAATCCCAAATCACAAATTTAAACTGCTATTTATAAAATGTAATGGTTGAGTTGGGGCTTTAGCTGATTATGAACTAAAATTTACTCAGTTTTGAATCTACACTTTTAACCAGTAATTGTTTCTTTGCTGTTAATGCTATTGTGAACAGAAAACCATCTGCACTGGTAAGAAAAGCAACTGGGGAAATCTGATTTGACACTGGGGATCCACTAACTTGTGATGTGATGTCTGATTATTTGCTTTTGACTGCTTGCTTTTTCGTGCTGATAACTCCTTCCCTTTAGGATGCTTGGATTGAAGCTGCTCACCAGAAATTCCCTGGAATAGCTTATAAAGCCATGATACCTGGATATTGGCCGGCATCCCAGCGCAGGGGTTCAGTGCTGGGAGCCCCCCGTGGCCGAGGGGATGGGACTCGTGTTGGATCCAGGTGGATCCAGGAGGAGGGATGGGGATGGTGCCACTGCCCGGCCATGGCCCCTCACGTGGCCTGGCTGTCCTGTGGGCTCTGGGGTCCCTGGGCACGGGGTGGCTGTGTCACTGGGCACCCAAATGTTCAAATCCTCCCTGGCCCAGGGGGGCTGGGCCCTGGCCCCGGTGCCCCTCCCAGGGAGCTGCTGCAGGCAGTGGTGTTTCCTTCTCCATGGAAGGGTTTCAGCAGGAGGAAGGAGAGAAGCAAAGGGAAGGATGGAAGCAGCCCTTGGCACGCAGCCTGCCTCTGTTTTTCCACGGTTCTGGTGCCCTTTCTGGGAGGGACAGGGAGCCCTGGCCAGCTGCAAGGGAACCTTACAGTTCCCTTTTCAATGCCCTCTCAATTCAGTTTTCTCCTTAAATGGGTGCTTGGCCAAAGGACAGGAGGAAGAGAAGGAACAAGGGCAGTTTTCCTACTCAGGGTTTGCTAACAGTATTGTCTGAGACTGATCTCTGTTACACAAAAAGAGTTTGCTCAGGCCAGTCAATTGCCCAGTTTTAGGGACATGCCTCACTTGGTTACTCTAAACACAGATGCAGAATTTTCCTTAATCTTTGAAACTGAGGATTTTTTCCTAAACTTGAATGCAGAAGTAAATCCAGCTCTTGGTTCCTGTAGCAGTGGTGCTATGACTTATATGTAAACATTTAAAAGCACAAAATGTAGAGACTTCGGGGTTTTTTTGCATTTAAATGTTCATTTTTCATTTAAAAAGCATGCAAATTAAATGCAAATATACCAATATCAAGTATATCAATATGTAAATATGTCAATGATCTATCGTGACAATTACTTGCACAGGCAGTTCTTGTGGCCACAGGAAGACTTTGCTTCAATAACCAAATTCTGCCCCTCTGGCACCTTGCACACAACATTTATTTCATTGTTTTTCTCTGAGGCATTTTTGGAGTATTCCCCACAGCAGAATCTCCTTCTCATGGCTTCTTCAGGTAAATTCCTAACTAAAATGCTTGAACAGAGAATTCTACCAGTGAGGTTCGTAGTTGTTAAGTGGTGTGGAATCAATATTTTGTCTGAGGGTGTGTTTCAAGGTGATTTTCGTTTGGTTTTTTTTAAAGATTATTTTGATCTATTGAGGATGTGCTGGTTTTGAGAATGTGTGGTGAGGGGTCAGTCTTTATTTGTGTGCTATTTTTGTTCACATTGTACCTGTTGGGACCCCAGCTATAATCCAGGATTCCCTCTGTGCCAAGCACAGAATGAAAACACACTGCCAGCCTAAAAGTGCTAGGTATTTTAGTGACTTTGCTGTTTAACTTTACTGGATTCCTTTTTATTCCTTTTTTTGTGCATTATTACTCTTTCTTCTTCTGCTTTGCTTACTAAATATGGGCTTTTTCCTAATCTTTTATCCAAGAATTCCTGAGCTCTAATTCCATGTGTGATATTCACTCTGTGCAGCAGAACTACTGACCCATCACACTCAGTCCAGGGAACTGTTTCACCTTCAGAACCTGTGCATTGTCGCCACATTACATGGACAGAAGTGAAGTGTTCCCTTGGAATAGGCTGTGACCACCTGAAACACCTGAGCATTTGTTTTTAACATCATTTTCAGATGATCTTGTGCACTGCACATTTGGCACATATATATATATGCATCGGTGGAAGGAGTGATGTGGATGCAGCTAAGAACAGGAACTGTTTAAATTGGCGGGTTTGCAAGAAAACAGCATGAGGAACCCAAGCAGGGTGCGTGGGCCCTCTCTGGATGCCTGCAACACTTTGCCTAGTAAGGCAAGTGGTGATGGGGAGCAGCCAAAAGGTTTCTGGCTGCCAGAGAGACTGCAGGAAAAGGCAAAGTTCCAGTTTGTGTGGAAAGGATCCTTTCCCCAAAGCAGACTGACAAATGCTCTTGTTGCTAATCTTGTTCAGTGCTCATCTTTGAATGCTTGCTCTGCTCAAAAAAAGGGAGATGTTGGGAAATCTTTTCTTTTGTGACAATGTGATTTTATTGAGGTCTGAAATGGCTGTGAGGCTACAGCTTTAGGATGCACATAATGAATGTAATTTTTTAAATTTAAATAAATAGTGAGTGCTCTTTGTCTTTAAATTACATATGTGTAAAATGTTCTCCTTTCCAGGCAGGATGGCAATAAATGTACCTTGTACTTGAAAGATAATATTAGAGTGAGGAGTAATGCAGATCAACAAAAGAGATCTTAAAGTGAAACAAACTTTCTCACTCTCACTCAGAGACATTGATGTAACTTGGTTGTCTAAATATTCACTTCCTGTAGGTGATGGATTTTAAGTGAGTTTTAAAAGGCTGAAACTTGGTATGAATCTGTATTACTTGGGAGGGAAATGACAGAGGAAGAGCTGAGTGTGCACTTGGAGTGCTCACTCAGCAGTGGGAGTGTGTGCTTATTAGACACCAGAAAATCCAGTGGGAGATAGATCTAGACAGAGGATGATCTGGTGCTGAAAAAGGTGAGTTCTAACTGTGAGATCTCCCTCCTGTGCTTGTGGAATGGAGCTCATCTCCTGTCCTTTCCCTATTCCTCTGCTCTCTGTTCACCTGCAACCTGCAGGGCAGGTGCTGAGCCACAGCTGGGGAGGCCAAAAAGGCACCAGTTTATAAACACAAATCTTCTTCATCTCATCTCGTCTCGTCTCATCTCATCTCATCTCATCTCATCTCATCTCATCTCATCTCATCTCATCTCATCTCATCTCATCTCATCTCATTGGACCATCTCCCACATCTCCCACAACCTTCACTGCAATCCCCCAGATCCATCCTGTGTTTCCTAGAATTTTCTGCTGCCCTTCCCCAGTTTTTCATTGCATCACAGCCACAGTGTCCCAGCTGCCTTTCCTGGGCTGAGTGACACCCAGTGTTCTGCAGCTGATCTGGAGCTGCGTACACAGTGACTGGACACTCTGCTGCCCAGGGGTTGCTTGGGGGTTTTATTCTCTTGGGCAAGGGCCTCATAAATTAGCTGATTGATAGTATTAGATTTTGCAATTTATGTGAAATTGTTCACCAGATTCAAAATATGTTTTGAGACTGAGATGCACAAGTGATTATACATAAATATGTAACTGCACCGATGCCTAAACTTCAATTCTGTGAGAAAGCAGTCTACAAAGTAACTCAAAAGAAGCTCTTGCATTTTATCTCAAAGCAAGACCTGATGTGATGTGGGGGCTCTACAGGCCAAGTTAAATACTAGTACTAGTATTGGAAGTAGTAGAAGTATTGTTAGTTTAGTTTCCCATGCAAATGCCTCAGTAGGGAATGTAAACCTTGTTGGGTTCCCAACTGCACAGGCAAAACGAGGAATCTTTGATCTAAACAGGTGACCAGCCAAAAGGTCGGGGTGAATTACACTTGGATTACCTGACTTTTCACTTTAACTCAGGTGCCAAGGTTGTCAGTGGAGTTGAGAATTGCATTTTCTTACCACAGATTTCTAGTAGGCCAACTAGTCCTATCTGTGTGAAATGGGAACTTGAATATGTTTATTTTTTTAGGCACATAGGAAATGGAAATGTGTATCCATGTGTAGATCTGGGAGTATATTCTAACTTCCCGAATAGGATGCTAGTGGATCATTGCTGATTTACTGAGCAGATTGCTAGCAGAAATTTGTCAATATAAATGCATTTGTACATCAGTTGAAAAGATCAATATGGTGCTTACCAAACCCTTTCTCAGTTCCAGAGCAAACATTTGCCTTATTTAAGGTGTTGCACCATTCCAGGGATGGAAAAAGGTTTAAAAATATGCTTCATGTTTACATTCTTTGTGTATAGTGGCTCTATTCTCATTTTTGGTTTGTTTATTTAATCACTCATTGCTCATTTTTCAAGCTAATTTTGGACTGCAAACTTGTCTCATTTGGCCCCTTTTGAGTGTTATTTCTGGGTCTGGGTAAGGATTGCACGTTTCCACCATGAAAGCAGAAATTCTGCACGGGAGGTTGAGATGAGTTGTCAGAACTATCAGCACGTCTCTGTGAGCATCTGACACTTGAACTGCCAGGATTTAGATTCTAACAAATGCAATTTCAGCTCCCCTAACTGCTCACTGCCTGAATGCTGAGGTAATTCTGGCAGAATATGCTTCTAGACTGCTAACAATAGGAAGTTCACCTTAATGACTTCAGTAGAATGCTGATGTCCTGGAGACACATTGGTGAAGCAGTTGGGGCAACTTTTGTTACATTTGAGTAAAGAACACCTGGCTGCCCAAAGCAAACGCCATAGGGCTAATCAGTGTGCTTTATTTAATTAGATAATATCATCAGAATTGTCAGCCAAGGCCCTGTAGTTCCATTTGTTACATTTTGTGCAGCAAGGATCTTGTTTTGGAAATGACAAAGAGCTGACTTGCTTCTTACCTGCCATGAGCCTCTCATCTGTCACTCAGGCTCCTTTGATCTTTCATGCCAAACTAGAGGTTGTTGCTCATTGCCTGTTTGCTTAATCCAAGCTGTGCATTTTAATAATAAGGTCTATTTTTTTATGTGAATTTCACAACTCTTTACACCAATACCCTTGTGGATACTTCTGAAATGGCATTAGATTCTCTTAGATTCTGTCTAAACAAAAGTGTATTCTCCAAAGGGCCCCTTCTAAAATATGCTTTTGCCAAGTATTGTGAAGTGACTTGGTTCAGTTTAAGTATTACCATTGTAAGGAAATGAATACTCATAACAGTATAAGAAAATCCCTGAATATCTGTTAGGGGAAGTTTTATTCAGCTGCGCCAAAACCGTTGGTCAAGCATATTAGTGATGATTTTGCTGGGAAATACGTAATTTTCCTGCAACAAAATGTAAACCAAACTATACTTCACCTGATTAGCTTCCTTAATCACCTGACACAGCATGTTCAGAACCCTGTGCCATGGAAAGATACCAATATTTTCTCCTTTCTCTTGAGCATTTCACTCAGACTTGGCAGAAATACGTGCTAGAAAAAAGTTAAAACTGTCTTGAAGTCATTAGTTGTTTTTACAGAGTGAGGATCCCTGGATAAGGAGAGGGAGTGTCCCTCTTGCTCTGAATGCTCTGTATTTAAATTAAACTTGGTCCTTTTCTCAGTAAGCAAGATGAACATTTCATCAAAGTCTTACCTTCAGACTTCTGTCTGCTTTGTAGAACCTTTTCATTCAAGGTGCTAGTTCCTTCCTACTCCAGAAAAGCTCATTAGATTAAGTTAAAAGAGTTCCTACTTAGTAGCTTATTTTAGCATTTTTTATCTGGAAACTTCTTGGGACAGAGCAGCCCCTCAAGCTTCCACAGGTTTATAAAATTAGCTTCCACAATATTTCTACCTGATTCCAATAATGTTTTCTTTTCTAGATGGGATTTTTTTGGTTCCAAAAATGACTGAAAATTCTTCTTTTCACTTTATATGGTTGCTTTTTTGGTTTTTGTTTTGGTTTTTTTTTGGTTTTTTGTTTTGTGGGGGGGTTTTTTGGTTGGTTGGTTGGTTGGGTTGTTTGTGGTTTTTTGTTTGGTTTTTTCGTTTTGTTTTGTTTTTGTTTTTTGGGTTTTCTGGGGTTTTTTTTTGGTTTTCAGTTTGATTTCTGTGCAGGGTTCAGTACCAAGCCTTAACAGAAAGTGCTGTACTGCATGTCCCTGGTGCACTTCCACTGTCTCCCTGCCCTATCAGCTGCTGCATTTCAGTTGTATTTCCAGTTAAGATTTATTTTGCAAGTTCAAAACTCTGAAATCAGCCTCAACTATAAGAAAGCTTCCCCCCATTATTACAAGACAAGGGAAATTCCCTCATACGAAATTCCCTTCCTTGTTACAAAGGTACAGAAATGCTCTTCTAAACCACTCAGGGTGAGTATTTATTTCATATGAATTATAAATGAGAAGTCTTCATTCTCAAAAGCAGTCTCAGCTGGCTGGCTGCACTTCAGTTTCCAAGGAGCATCGTTCAAATGTGAACCCAGTGCAAAGGAGCTGAACTTTCATTCCACTGGCCCAAAGTGCCTCTGTAAGCACAGGCTGCATTTATTGAAAGTCATTGCCTTCGGGCAGTAAAACTAACTTTTCTGCTGAGAATTTAGAGAAATTTCTACAGAAACCTGTTGATCATATTCAACTTTAGGATCAGATAATGAGAAGATGCTTAACTGCTACCAGGGACAGTGGGTGCTTGAATTGCTGCTGCTTGACTCCAGAGAGTTCTCACTGTGAAGTTCCCCTTTCATTGGGAATATGTGGTTGCTGGTTTCTGGCACAGAAACAGCTTCACTCTGAATAGTCATTCAATGTATTTCCTACCTTGGACTAGTGAGGCAGAATGTTCTTATTTGATTAACAAGCTGTAGGTGCCAGTACACTTTTAGTGGATACAAGAGGAAGGGGTTGACAGGTACAGAACACAAGGAAACAAAACAATTCACAGAACCATGGAATCAGCTGGGTTGGAAGGGACCCACAAGGATCACGGAGTGCAGCTCCTGGCCCTGCACAGGACTCCGCAGGAGTCACACCCTGTGTTGTTTAGAGTGGAAGGGAACAGAAAGACTGGCACAGAAACCAGTTCAGCTCTTCTCTTCACAGAAGCAAGGGTGCGAGACTCTCTGGTTGTTATCCTCAAGGAGCAGGGGTAGTTTTGCTGGCTCAGGAACCTCTCCCCTTTGAAAAGCTGGGTTCCTGTACATGTAGGTGAAAAGCCAACCTCCTGTACACCAGAGTTTGTTTAGAGGTGTGTGCTAGAGCTGTTTCAGAACGAGGTACGCTTACTTTTCCTACCAAAACACAAGTTTTCCTTGGACCCAGAGATCCCAGGGATCTTTGGCAGCTGTCATGTGAATACCACCGAAGTCACATTTCGTTAAAAGCACTTCTGTGAGTTTGGAGGAGAATTCCTCCTTTCTCCTCCCTCGGGTGTGCAGATACAGTCATACAGTTGAGAAGTGACGGATTTGGTCTGTAGGAGTCACCATGCCTCAGCTGACCTGCACCATGACTACCCCAAACCAGCCCTGCAAAGGGGACACTTTAACCTGGCTGGCTTTTCTCTGCAGTCAGGACACACATAAAATGTGTTTGTGTTGTTCCAGGTGACAGAAGAGTCTTGGGAGACAAAGCAGGAACAAACCTGTCTGTCACCAACAGAGGGTTCAGTTACACCAGAGGTTCCTTGGGCTCTTAAACCTTTGGATCAGTGCATGAGCCAAGTAAATTACATTTCCATGCTTTTAGTGGTTTTCTTGCTGATGCTTTAGAGCTCTGGAGAACAATATAGAACAGCAGTGCTTCTTACTGAATTTCATTACTGAAGGATGGGATATGAAACGAGTGCTGATGCTACTGCTTTAATTTCTTAGGATGCTTATCCATTGTCTGGCATTCCATGGGTACAGTTTAGGAGTAACCAGGGAGATATTTAGTGAACAGTTTAGCTTACAGATCACTTTGCTTATCAGATAAAACCAATGGGTCATTTCATAGAAATACTGAGTAAATGTTATTGGATTTATACAGTTTATAAACCAATAAATCTCATAAGCTCTAATCACCAGTTCTGTTGATTTCCTTTGGGGTCCATAAATTCACAAAGTTGCTAAAAATCTTCCCAGACAAATCTGTATCTCTCCAGTGTAGTTCTTTATTAAAACAAATATCCTCATTTCCCACTTGTACTAGACTATGGAAACAAAGAGCAGAAGAGTATTTTCTCAGCTTCAGTTGATAGTTGGTAGTTGATAACTAGGAGCAAGAAGCAGAGGTAGGAAAGAGACATTCCTGTTTGAAGAGACAGAGATGAAAACCTTTTTAGCAGTGCTGGTTGTTTAAGAACACAGTCTGTCATACTGTGACCAAATACAGTGAATTACCCACGGACAATGGGATCAGGATGTTCCACTGTACTACCTCACACAGCAATGCTACTTTTCTCCTCAGGGGCCCAAGGTTATTTTCCAATAATAGGTACCTTATGTGGGAAAAAGGGGAACAAATTCTGCCTAATTAGGCTGCCATGGAGACCACACTAACATGTTCTTTGATCCTGTCTTGAGTAAATACACCAAATAGGAAGAGCACAAGATCAAATTGGCTCATTGCATTCAGCTCTGGGACCCCAACATAAGGACATGGAGCTGCTGGAGAGAGTCCAGAGGAGGCCACAAAGATGCTCCAAGGGCTGGAGTCCCTCTGCTCTGGAGCCAGGCTGGGAGAGCTGGGGGTGCTCACCTGGAGAAGAGAAGGCTCCAGGGAGACCTCAGAGCCCCTTCCAGGGCCTAAAAGGGCTCCAGGAGAGCTGGAGAGGGACTGGGGACAAGAGGGAATGGCTTTAAATGGAAAGAGGGTGGATTTGTAATAGATTTAAGAAAGAAATTGTTCCCTGTGAGGGTGGGGAGGCCCTGGCACAGGGTGCCCAGAGAAGCTGTGGCTGCCCCTGGATCCCTGGCAGTGTCCAAGGCCAGATTGGACATTGGGGCTTGGAGCAGCCTGGGATGGTGGAAGGTGTCCCTGCCCATGGCAGGGGGTGGAATGAGATGAGCTTTGAGGTTTCTTCCAACCCAAACCATTCTGTGATTCCATGTGGAAGCACATTCTTGTCTGAAAACCTGGAGATGAAATTCCAGTTCTGTAATAAGACTGAAGTAGAGCTGTAGCTCTTAACAGAAGGAGGTCCCACTTGAGAAAGTCTTTATACTAATAATTATTAATATTCACCCAAACATTTTAGCTCTTTTTGGTCATTATTAACATGCAGCAGGATAGTTATTCATACTTCCTTTGCCGGTTTTGGAATAGGGTGGAAGAAAATATGTGCAAGTGTTTCTGAATAGTCACAGAGTAGGAAATCCCCAGCTGGCAGCTAAATTCACCTTTGCTTTCTTTGCACTTTGGCAATCCATGAGCAGCATAGGCAAGCACAAGTGAAGATCTGAGCACGGGGACCTGGTTTAGCGTGGTCTCAGCAGTGAAACTCTATCTTGAGGGTCTGTTCCAACGTAAAAGATTTTGTTTCTCTCCACAGCTGTAGATGGATCAAACTCTAAAAGACAGATAAAGACTGGGTCAAGTTAAATCCTAGTGCAAAAGGAGGAGGAGGAGGAAGAAAGGAGAAGGAGGAAGCAGCTGCCATGTGACTGTCACACCAGGTGCTGTGGGTGTGTCCCCTCCTTTTGAGGAGAGCAGAGTCTTCTGAGTGCTCTAATAGACCTTTATTCACAAGTTAGGAGTTTATCTTCAGCTGAATCTTCATGGATTATTTTTGCTCGTGTTCCTTCACCCAGCCTCATTCCTGGCCAAATATGTGGTTGGGCACACAGGATGTCAGCTGTGAAAAATCCCTATTTCACTGCCCTCACCTACTGCCCCAGGGAGAATGGAAAAAATATTCCATGTATTTTTAGCTGTGACCAGCAATGTGACAGGGAGAGATACAGCAAAGGAATTGCTGGTAAAGTTGCTTTAAAATAGTAAGGAACTTCTTCAGCATAACAGCTTTCCATCCCCACTTAGCACAGTCAGCTGTATAAAACAACATTTTTGAAGCAAGATCTTGGATTAGGCTCAAGTTTATATTTAGCAGCCAAGTTTCAGTTCTGAGAATGAAGGTTTAACCCTAATATGGGATACTACTAGACATTGTTAGAAGTGGGTGAATGACTTGAAACAATTAAATGATGAATTTTAGTTCATGTATTGCCTGCAAATGTCTGCACCTATAAAACTTATTGTCAGTCAAAAACGTTTGGCAAATGTTTCACAGCAGGAAAAAATAGCTCTGTTACACTCCTCAAAACCTACAGGGAAATGATAAATAGATCTGTTAACTTCAATTTGAAGGACAAAAATAGCCTTTCAGAATTCAATCAGAGACCAAGTCATGCCAAAAGTTGAACACTTATTGTAGATTTTACAAATGCACTGATCAGTCTGTCTGTGGGAGCTTGATCCAAAACGCTCATAACAAGGAATCCCTTTGACTGCGTAGCACAGTGGATCCTAATCCTTGAAATGTAAGGCCTGAGAACTAAGATTCAAGAAGGGACTGGTTCTGTATGTGGGCAATGTGTAAATTTATCCTGGCTGATGCTAAGGCAAGTTTAATTGGTGTGTTCATCTCAGAGCTCAAGGCTGGAAGAAGTCTCCTAGAGGGAATGGCTTTGAGGTGGAGCTGTGGTTGTCACTCAGGGTGGCTGTGTGGGGTCCTTGTGCTCCACAAGCACTGGTACCTGTCAGCTGGTCCTGGATGCAGTACAGCTCTGATTTGGTAAAATAAGCACATTCATATCCACAGTTTTATTGCTCACAGAATTGGGATCAGTATCTTGCTGCAGTGCTGGGAGGCTGTGTTTGGAACAGTCTGGATTCTGCAGCAAAGCCCATTCAAGGAGATTTTGTGCTGTCTTTCACAGACCCTTTTTGCTAACACAAGAACCAATGATTACATTTGTACGGTAAACTCACAAGCAGTTGTGCAGGTATAAAAGTGAGGGAACTCTGTAAACTAACATTGCTTCCAGGAGATATGAGCTGCGCCTTCAGGATGTCCTGGGAGCAGGAGCAAGAGGCTGATGCACCTCAAAATCACGTTGGATGCAGCTATGGCTGAAGTAGCCTCACTGTAAAATAGTTGCCTGAGGATAGAAGAGTCTTTTCTTTTGTATTTCTTTATTTCAGCATGGTTTCAGAACACTTTCAGCACTGCAAGTGTGAAAGAATTGTGCCTCTGAATTGTTTATCACCACCTGTTTTAACAAGTCAATTATTGCTACGTTTTATTACTTTTAGTGCTGTCTTTTTAAAACAAGAGCTGTAGGATAGTGATCTGGTTTTACGTGACTGAGACACGGCAGAATAGCAGAGCATAAATATTAAATGTTTCCATTTATCTTCTCAGAGTGTTCACACTTAGATTGTTCCACTTAACAACCCTTAAAATAGCCACTCTAAACGATTCCCTTCCAAACAAAGGAGAAATACATGCAAATGAATCACTGTGGCAATTTTTATAACAAACATTAAAACATTAAAGGGAGCACAGAATGCAAACATATATTGAATCATGGGCCCTTAAGAATAAGTGCCTACTGACCTTGTAAGATATAATTGGGCTTTGAAACATCTTAGGAACTCAGCCAAAACACACTGCAGTGCATTAGCTATTAAAAATCCCAAGCTCATTAAACTGGCAAATTGTGTATCAGATCATCGTGCAGCTTCATCTGCTTCCAGCTCATGCACAACCTGGGATCAGGACCCTACTGCAAAAGAAATCTCATGGAATAATGGAATTTCACGACCAATGTGGTCCCTACAGCTAATGTGTCCTTACTGCAGCTCAGGCCCTGAGGAATTACCATGGGTTTTGTACATGTTTTGCATTCACTTTAGTGTCCTTATCCATTCAGATCCACAGCCAGGACTGCCAGGTCACTCCATAGCGGTGCCAGGCAAGACCCAGACTAGAACTTTCTTGTGTCCAGGTTTGTCAACAAGCAGGTGGCATCGGATGCAGCAGCCCAGTTGATAAAAGGAGCTGTGCCCCTGAAGGCACATCTCACAGGCAGCTACCTGGGAGCTGCAAAACAAAGAAGGAAGATTCAATTGTCCCTCAGGTTCCATCAACCTGTGCTGCCCTAGGGCTGGATGACTCCATGGTCATGCTCATTTCCTTCCTGTGGTCCTTGCTGGTTGGTATTGCTGGGCTGATTTTTCAGGGAGGCTTTGAGAGCTCAGGCACTTGAGAGAAGTCACTGTTTATATCCTGCAGGGTTCAGTGTGGGGCAAGCATGGGCACATGAACTGAAGGGGAGCTTTGTTTCTGGCATTTTTCACACTCACTTGAGTGAAGGTGCCCAGTCTGAGGGGGGAGCTCAGCATGACCTAGAAGAGATCAGTTCTGGCTTACTGCAGTTACAAACAGGGCCAGGGCACCTTATCTGAAGAAGAAAATACAGCCTCATTCCAAGAGGAGCTCTACATCTCCTGAGTAGGCAGATGGTGTCAGTCCCAGAGGTGTCACAGGAGAGCTTCCTTTGGATTTGAGCCCTTGGAGATGCTGAGGGTCATCACGGAGCTGGTACATTCCTGCAAACTGTCCCATGAGTGGGGAAACCAAACACTGATCATCAATATCCTGGAACTAAGGAAAGAAGAACGTAGCAATAAAGTAGGAAATAACATTTTAGATGGATCATACTCAATCTGACCTGAATGGTTGTTGTGGCTTGGTAGTACCCTATGCTCCAGCTTCAAACTCAAACGAACTTATCCAGCAGCTCTTCCTAATTTTGCATTTTAATCCTACCTTCCTTAGAAACAGATATGAGGTCTTAATCAAGGACAATCAAGGAAGCTCTGCACAGATGCCAGTTGGCTGTATAAGAGCAAAGCAGGTCACTGCCCTCTTCTCTGGGTGGAAATAATTTTCTTCATCTGTGCTGCAGCAGTAACAGTCCTTGGCCTTTCCACTCCGGTGAGTAAGGGCCTGGAGAAACTAGTGAGCAATATTTATAAATGGATCTTGTAGGTCACTGACAGCAGCAGGGAAAGAGAACACGCTGGCAATCTGTTCTTAATTCTGTTTTAAGATGCCATGACTTCTTCAATAGCAGGTACAATAACTTAGCCCTTCAAGGCCAGAGGCAAAGGTCAGTGTGCAGGATAAATTGAAGGCTGTTTTCCTCAGACTCGCGTGATACAGCTGCTGAGAAGTGCTGTGGTGCAGGTTCAGATGAGGGCCCACTCCGTACTCCTGCCATTGCTCCTTTTTCATATTTTACTGTTATTTTCTCAGTGTTGTCCTGTTGCTGCCTCCAATTGCTAGCCCCCTAGGCTGCGAGGCAAGAGGGGTGTTTTCCTGAGTGTGGATGATATTATTTCCTGCCTTGTTCAGCCTTCTACGTCCTCTGCATTTGCCCTTAAATAAATTTCGCTAAGTCTGTCAAACAAGATTTACTGTTTATGTAGACTTGTTTTTAACAGCTTATGTATCTTACTTTTGTGATTTCATTTCTTATTCATGTGTCAATCCACCCAGCTACAGGAGACAAACTTCTCCTTCCCTGCTTACTCAGTAACTCATTTGTCTTCTGCAGTCCCTCTCTGCAGGTGGATGCCAGCAGTGGAAACCCCTGACGCTGTGCCCCCAGTTTCTCCTAAATACACTTGAGCTGGTTTTCCACCCAGTTATCACTGTATGTTCTTGAGTCTATATTACAGCAAAAAAGCTTGTTAATGGAATTTTTAAACAGATAAATTCCGTAAAGAGTTTTCATTACTAAGATGTGTTTTTCAATTAAAATAGAGTATCTGAACAGATAATTAGAATGGTGTAGTGCTGGGACATTGAACACACATAATCCAGATTGAGGTGCAAGAGAAAAGAAAGTCTTGGACAAGGTTTATTCCTTTCAGTTATTTCCTGCATTACAGGTGGCAAGACAGAAACAAGGACAAGGAAATAATTTGCTGTCTAGATCCTGCTGAAGTTCCAGGTAATTTACCAAATGCAGAGGCAACTGCTCAGCAGCAACATAGAGACATAGGAGTTTTGTTGTTGGGACAAGGTGACAGAGAGCTTCCACAGCATGTTGTCATTAACAAAACTCCTAAAACTGTGCTTTGGCATGGAGAACAGCTCAAAGCAAGGTAGCAAAAATAGCATCAGTGAGAATGCATGGAGCAACCTTAACATGAAGCTGCCGGGAAGGCAGGGCTATAACATGCAATTCTCTGAAAAACATCCCTGGGTTTTGGTTTTGGTTGGTTTGTTTGGGGTTTTTTTAGAAATATATAAGCATATATCTAAATACTCCTCAGCTTTTCGGGAATGAAGTGGGAAACCAGTTTCTTTTGGTTTGGAGTCTGGACATTGGGAAGCTCAGGATGAGTAGGCAAATCATATAGGCTAGTGAAATGTTCACTATGAAGAACACTCCTATTTCATAGATGTATAGATTTTAAATCAAATGCACCATTCTGATCATCAGTCTGGTGGTGCCCTACATCCTTGCAGGTGCAGATTAATCAGGGAAGATAAGGGAATATAATTTGCCAGGTTAGCAAAATGTCCTGTGAATATCCTGGCCCACCCCTGGACACGCATTCTAGATGGTATAGACAAATATTTAACTTACCCACTCTTCTCTGAAAGGTGTACAAAGAGCAAATCTGCTCAAGGTAGTGTTTGTGTGGGACTTCTACCTGTAACTGCAGTTGTGGTGAGATCCTAATATGACCACTCACTAGCGAAGGGAACAACAGGAGCTTTTTCCACCCTTGCCATCCTCTGTGGCCAAGAGAATCCCAAGAACTCTAATGGACTCGCACTCCATCAGTGCCTTTCCTAGAGACTCTTCTAGTGTGGACTTTTCAGAGCAAAATGTTCAGCTGATGTTCAACTGTTCTTTAATTACTTAAAACTGCAAGAAAAATACTGCAGTAGTCTTTTACAGAATACCAAGCCCACAGAATAAATTCTTACTTGCACACACATGATCTACATTTTTTAATGTCTGATATTTTGTAAGCAGAGATTTAGAAGCAACAGCTGAAATTGCAGCACTGCTGTGTCATTCCAACACTGCTAAAAAGAACTCTTACAATGTCTATATGACTCATGTCTCAGGTGATGTCATGTGATGTCTGGAAACAGATTCTGAAGCACAAGCAGAGTAATGACTTCTAGTGTTGCATTGATTCAGCTTCATTTAAAGAAATATGCATAATGTTAGCTTCCCACACCCCCCAGCTTTATTAAATCAGAAAGCAGAAATAAAGGCAGAGAAATGATGATCAGAGGAAGACAAGAGAAGTCTCTGCCGTGTGAGTCCACGTGATTCAAGCAGTGCCTGTAATCCATGTTAGCATTTCTCAAATTACAAATATAATTTACATGTCTAGGAAATCTCTCCCAAAGCTAATAGACAAAAAAGGGATCCAAACCAAGGCACAAATTTTTCTTATTTGCCAACATGAACAGATGATGGAAGGAGCAGTGTACTGCTTACCTTTGAATCTCAGACTGGGATTAATCTTCCAAGCAAAGAAGGTTTTGGATTAGCAAAAGTAACAACCCAAAATCTGTTAGGCCAATGTGCCTAATCCTGCTCCCAGCACCCAAAGTTGTGAGTACACTCTTGGAGACTTGCTGGGAATGCAGAGCTCAGCTCCTTCCAGTCTTGATTTTGAAACTGTTCAGGAGTTTGAAAAGTTGTGGGCTTTTGGAGTGCTTGATACTATTTATATTCAGGAATGAATCATCCCATTTGATTCTCTCTGCAATTGTCTATAAAGAAATGTGCTCACAGTCATCTCATTGACCTTACCCTCTTCAATCCATCCTGTCAGTGATTTAGCAGTCAGCAGTTGTGGCTGGTTAGGGAGATTTGAGTGCCAGCCTCCATCCACCTCAGGCAGCTCCCAACAGCCTGGTGTGACACAGCCGAGTTTGAGCTCCCAGCACTCGTTCTCACAGATGGTTCTTTCATTCACAACGGCACGAGCCAATTCCCCATCTGCTGTCACAGCTAGATGTGATTCAGAGGCTGAAAAAAACCGTTCCTGTCCAACTTACTTGGAGGGTTTTTTAAGGTAAACTGGTTGATGTCAGAGCCCTGTGAATCACTGCGGAGCTCCCAGAGCAGGGCATGGCTGGAGCTTGGTGCTGGTGGAGCCTGCTCCTCACACAGCCTGACACATCTCCCATTGCCTCCCACTCTCACCTGGCTGCAAAGCAGCTCCTGGGGAGGGCAAGTCGCACTGAAGTTTGGGTGTTTGTGATTCTTGGTGTAAACGGGATTCCGTGGCTGCCACCGCCCTGACTCAGAGAACCGAGACATTTCCACGGTGTAGCTGTCCCAAGCAGGCTGCCAGGAAGGCACTTTGCAATCAGAGGGAACTGCTGTTAAGGCCTTAAAACCAGCAAGAGCTGTTTAGCTCTTCCTTGTGTGCATTCCTACTGGTTCTCATGACATAATGGTGGGGCATTAAGGGACTCTTTCTCAATTTGGTTATGAAACAGCAAACTTAATTTTAAAATGAAGGAAAGGGCTACAGAAGAATACTTGTTTCATGTGAAAGAAAATTCTTTTTGTCACACTGCTGTAATAGGTTACAGTACATTTCCTCTGCTGCAATCAGGAATAGATTTTTGCAGGAATAAACAACCACACCAAAGGTTTCTAATAATCCTTGCGGTACCCACAGTGCTGCAGAATGCTCTCCACTGATCTGAGCATGCAGGTAGCCTGCCTTTCCAGGAATAAATGACCCACAAAGGAAGAATTTTATGGAAAAAGGATCTCACATTAGGCAAGAACAAACTATCAATTTTGATCATTTCATCTCAGGACAGAAATTTGAGGCTAGAAACCTCTATCTTCGTGTTGCCTTCAAAACTAAGAGAATCATAGGAGTTTCCCAGGTGCACTCTCTCATAATGTTCTTGGCCATTATTCTTTAGTTTGATTTTTTAAAATGTCCTAGGTTTTGAAATAATTTTGCGCTCTGTATATTGTAGTGTTGGAAGCTGGATGATTGTGTGTAATACATCCTTTAAAACAATCTTGTAATCTGATTGTCTGCATATGAAATAGCTTTTGCAATTCTTGAGATTTTTTGCACTGGAGAATGACTATAAAGGGCTCCAACAGCTCCATCATGGCAGAGAGCTGGGCTGGGTTGGAGAGATGCCCACCTCTTTTACCTGGAATTCAGATGTCCAGAATATTTGAAATGGTAGAAAAATGCAAATCACAGTCTTAGAAGGGAGGAAGTTGAATTAAGGAGCTTGAAAGGGAAGAATCTATACTAAGCAGTCCAGGAAAAGAAACATCAATGCTAACAAACTTTAAATCTGAGATAGGATACAGATGTGGTGAGTTACAGGAACAGGTGTACTGCTGGATTGGCAGAAAATAAAAATCTAGATTTTGTTAAGTTCCTTTGTATGGTATTCCCTTGTATTCATTTGCTCTTAACCAGTGATTTTCCTACTCTGAAAAGAATCTATACTCTTGCGTGAATGTTGTTTGGGCACACATTACCAAGGCAAATAGAAAAGAATTTGAGTTGTAGATTGTGCTTTGAAGGAAATCAAGCATTAGCTCATTAGTACCTGTGTGCTTGCTGGCAGGGTGCCAAAGCATCTACAACTCAGGTACTGCCTCAGTTCTCATCAGAATTCCAGATTTTACAACATGACCAACCTTTTCACTCTTACCCTGGGTGCTCTTTCAACCACTGCTGTGTCCACTTGAGGTTCTATTAAAAAAAAGGAAATATAAAAAAGGAAATGTGCTATGCTATAAAAAAACCTGTGGGCTTTAAGGCTGACCACAAGTGTGATAAATGTTTTCAGAGCATCAACATCTTTTTCATGGTCTTTCCTCAAATGGCAGCATCCAGGTGCTGCTGGAAACAGCTCAGTCTCTTGTGTGGGTTTGACAACCTCTCCAGCATCATTATGGAAACAAAGTCCACAAGTCCTTTTAAACAAAATTGTTTCTCCAATAGCTTGCCTTATTGATTTTGGCTATTATAATCGTTGGACAGCAAGGTGTGTAAATAAGGGTCTAAGAAAGGGTAAATAAAACATCAATGATCCCAGCTACAGCTGTGAATAAAATCCTCACATTACACTTCTTGCCAGAACAGCCTTTACTGTCAAATCCAACACATTCTGCATAATTTTATTTCTCTGCCTCTTGATACAACGCTGCAACTTTCCAAGAGCTGATGGAATAGACACACAGCTTTGACTAGAAATGTTAATGAACACATAGCAGTGCTGCTGCTGGCATTGATAAACCTGTCCACAGCCCACGTTGTTGTGCATGGAGCCAGAGTAACTTCTGCTTCAGCTCTCCCATACACTCGACTAGCTTTTAAGGAGCACATGTTACATTTTTAGCATCACTGCTCAAGACATCCCCATGTCACAGCTCAAGGTTTCACTGCAGGTGGGAATCTCCTTTTCCCTGCCTTTGGCCAGGGCACAGCTCCCAGTGCATCCTGTGGGGCTGTGCGTTGCCTTCTCCTGCTCAGCTGTGCTGCAAACAGTCAATGGAGCCCGTGGAGGGTTTGGCATGTGGCCTCTATGGTAATTAACATAGGACAAAATCATTAACAGGAAGAGGCATTTTCACCACAATAGCTCCAAGAATTCGAAAGACTGATATTTAATGATGTTTCTCTCATTCCAGAGGAAAGAACCCAAGATTCACCGGGTGAGTGTAGTAGGTAGGGCTGTCCTCAATTCCCACAGGGGAAAACTGAGCTGGATACAGTTACAGAGAAGAGCCAAGGTTATGGTCTTATTTTTTCCTTGGGCCCTTTTTCTTCAATTCTGGATATTGTTTATGTTTTTAATAATTCAATGTCTTTAGTGGGTTTTTTTCAGATATCACAATTAAACATTAAAACCTTCAAGCTAAGTTAAACACCTTAATTCCCTCTACCCAGCCTGTGTCCTCTCCAGACAAATATTGTTCTGGAGGAGAACAAAAACCAGTAAAACAATTGGATGTGTGTCTCCCACCTAAGGAAAACTGGCTACAAATGAAGGATCCAGATCAGAAGCAGTAAGGACAATTTCTCTGACTACCACAATAATTTGATGGACACTTACGTTTCCAGCTGCCTTAGATGTGGTGATTTACTTTCAGACATGCCTGGCTTGCATCAAGGCAGGGCACAAACCCTGTAAAATGGTAGGGACAGAGCAGAATCATTTTGCCATATCAAACACTGAAACAAAGCATTTGTCTCAGAGAGGTTAAATGAGATTTTGGTAATATAATCATTAACACTCTTTAAGGGCTGCTCTGTAAATGCAGCTCATGTAAAGCCATGCATTCTCTGAAGCAGGACCCTGTGCTGCACTTGGGTCTCTGCTGAGGGACTGTGTTTGGGGTTACCTGTAATCATCTCTGGCTTTGTGTGATTTATGAAAAAGTGGAAAACAATTATTGTTTACTTCCCCAGTTAGTTTAGCCACAGTTTTAATAGCACTTACATAGAAACACAGAATAACAGAATGGTTTGGGTTGGAAGGGACCTTAAAGGTTATCTAATTCCAACCCCTCTGCCATGGGCAAGAAACTTATCTCAAGTTTTAATAGCAATTACCTGAGTACTTGTGTTTCTGTGTGCCCCCTTTTAAAATAATCTCTGCAATCTTGCAAGATAACAGTGATGGGTACAGAGAATTCAGGAGGACAGGCAGTGTGGTGCTGAGTTCCAGGCACTGTGAGACATCAGCTCATCCTTCTTTGCTGCTTGCAGCTCTCCACCTGTCATCCAGAGACAGGAATTCCTCTCTGGAGCTTTCAGTGACAGGATGATCTGAATGCTTTTTCCCTTTGGAACTTTTTCTTACAGAAATGTGACTGATATGTTGGCCAGAGAGAGAAAATTGACTGTCTCTTTCTTAGGAAGTTAAGAATTTACCCTTCAAATTCTACACTTCAGAAATCTGAGCCAAGCTCATTGAAATCAGAGTAATTAAGCACTCTGGAGAGCAAGACCAATTTAATTTAGTTTAGAAGAGTGCTATGGATTTCTTCCTCAGACTTTGGGATCTAACTCTCTAAATTCCATTCAGGAATTTGCCTGATTCAAACCCAGCATTCTGTGGACCACTGGTATGTTATTTGTAGGTGTGCTGGGGTATTTTTTTTTTTTAAAGCACTTTAGTCTTTTCCCTTTGTTTTCAAGCTTTCAGGCTCTGGCCACACATTTCCCACTGGCACTGTGTTAAGCCCCTTCAGATTCCATGTTTCCAGGCTTGCAGTGCATGAGAAGATAATCTGACAGAGAGCTCCAGCAGGGTTTTCCCCACATCCTTGTGAGGACTGGAATAGAGGGCTGGTGCTTTCCTGCTCCCCAGATTCTGCTGATCCTGTGAGAGACCCAAGGGAGGAAGGCAGCCAGGGGTAGCATCTGAACAGAGAGATTAGAGTCTGGAGAAACCCATGGAACACAGGTAACTCTCATTTTTAAGGTATTTGAAAAGTACTGGCTCCTGAGGCAGCAGAACCACTGGATAAAAATGGCTTTTCGTGATTAAAGCCATGTCCCTCGGATATAATGTTGCCACATTCTTGTTTTGCTGCAGAGTATTTCCTGGAATCTGCTGGGATTCACTAGGTTATGTTACATGTTAAGGACAAAATGTCTTTTCAGTTGGCAACACCAAACTCCGTGCTTTTGCAATCTGCAAATCGGATAAAATTTTCAGATTTAACCAAACCATTTGAAAGCTCAGTTCTGAATTAGCACCCTGTGTCTTGAACGGTTTGTACTAAAATTGATACTTGATAGCTGCCAGCCTGTACTTATTAAGTTATTGACTGAGAACTTGCTGGATACCTGGGTCTGAATATTCTGTTTTACTTTATGCCACTTTTGTCAGAATTAAAATTTCCTTGAAGGTGACATGCAAGGACTAAAGACATCCTGTTCTAGCTGACCTCACTGACAGGATGTTATCACTTACCTGGCTGGCTGCTTGGGAGCATTAGCACTTCCAGTGATGACACCAAAAATCCCAGGTTTTACCCTTTCACTGACGTCAGCAGCAAGGCAAGGCTGCCTTACACAGAAGTAAACCAATAAGGATGTACTGCATTACACAATTACTAAAAGATAATCTCTTTTTTTCACTGCCTTTATTAGTGAGTCATGTGGTCCCAGGACAGAATAGACACTGTGGTTTAATGACTTCTGTCACTGCCACTTGAACCTGAAGGAAAATGGATCCCCAGAGCTCTGTTCAAATCCCTCACCCAGCAGGATTCCCACCAGTGGGGCAGAGGTTGCACAAGGAGTGTAAGGCCCGGTATTCACAACCCCATCTACTCGTGGAGATGACTGTGGAAATAATTCAGGTTATTTTTACAAGTGCAATGACCCATTTGTTTACTTGTTCTGTAGGATCATGTCCCAGTTTGGGCCAAATTCAGGGAAACTTCCAAAAGCAACGTCTCCTCAAAGGAAGGCAGGTTTTAGCCACCCCTCCCCCACCAGNACAGGAATCATGTCTGGGCATAGAGCAATGGTAGGGGATACACTTGATAGAGTCACCCCAAGACACATCACTTGCCTCTTCAATTACAGCCAAATTGCTTGATTAAAGTAGCAGAAGAACTAAACACTAATTTCTACCAGCTTAAGGCTATATTTTAGGAAAGAGATAATTTAATTTTAATAATAATAAAAAAAATTGTATCTCCCTTTTTCCTTTTGTAGCTTTGTATCACATTGTGCTGAGCTTTTCCAGGCAGGAAAAGAGGGAACGGTTTGGTTTGCACAGAGAAGTGGAGTTACTTGGAAACTAGATTACAACAAACTGAAGGATTGTTGTTTTGTTTTGTTCATTTTATTTTAATACTGTCTCAGCTCCAGGGAGAGGGATAATGGCTGCCTGAGGTTCCAGCAAATTCTTGGTGAGATGGCAGGCATTTTGTAAGGACTGTTGGTAAATGCAGAGTTCCAGCCTGAGCTTTATCCAGTCCTTATCTCCACACTGTAAGGATCTGTTCAGTTCTGGTGTTTGATTTACCCTGCTCAAGCAGAAATACCAGTACAGTAAACTGTGGGGAATGGGGGGCTTTTGTCCTGCTCTGTCTTTGCAGAGTATCAGTGTCGTGATGTCCTGTCTGAGGAGCAGATTCCTGTGTCACAAATAATTAGTGAAAATGGTACTGTGATAGTAAGAGCAGGGAGATATTTCAGTACATAATTAATTGCAGAACAATGGGAAAAGTTTGAACAGAGTTCTGCCTGCTCTTTTTGGCAGCAGGCTACTGTCTGTTTGCTTTGGGTTTGTGTAGATCCGCATCTCAGGTAGAAAACCACAGAAAAAAGAACACAGTGATGAAGCTGTTCTTGAATTTGTTTCTCAGATATTCCTCATGAGACACTAGACATGGCAAATACCCCTTTTAAAACACAGGACAGGTAAAAAAATCCCTAGGGCTTTGATTTCACACGCATACATTCGTGGCCTTTATTGTAAGTAATTATATGTGAGCTAAATAGGAGGTAGAAAATATTAAAGGTTAGTTCTAGGGGAGGTGAGCTTAAAACACACCCTGGGTGAGGGCATAGTGGTGACCCTGGTTAATATATTTTACAGTAAGTCTAAAGTGCCTTTTCTCCACTGGTTTGTTTTTTGGGGTTTTTTTTTGGGGGGGGTTGGTGGTTTTTTATTGTTGGGTTTGGTTTTTTTTCTCCTCAGAAGGTCTTGTGTTCTTTGCCCTACACACAAGGAAAAAAACACATTTATAACAGTGAAAGCCAGGCCCAAAAGGATCATTAAGTCATTTTCACAAACCCTGGCTACCTTAAATCTTCAGAAGAGAAGATATTCAGCTTTAGAGGCCAGACTGAACTTCTTCCAAATAATCCTCATTAGAGGCAGGAGTGCTATACAAGATCAGTCTACAGGCTGGTAAATACCTGAGAATAATAACTTTGTTTGTCAGATGCCATCATATTCAGGCAGTTCAGTACTAATAACTTTCCCTTGTCATATGGTACCACAGGGAGGGCAAACTGTGGACAGAGCTGATTAAATAAAAATATAATTTAAAAAAAATTATCATGCAGTTATTTCTATTGGTTCTTCATGCATCCACTGTTAGAAATAGTATTTCTAGTTCTACAGTTTGTATTAGGAGCTGCCACTATTCTAGTATTTATTAGCTGAATCAATCTAATGTCTGATGTGAGAACACAAATAGTGAAATTCTGTTTTCAATTCCAAGCAAAACCCAGACTTACTCTACCAAACACACAGTTACTCTGGATTTGGGTTCTTAATGACACTTTGTATTATTTTTATACTGGAATTTACTATCCAACTCAGAGGTTTAAATGTAGAAGTTAGTTTAAACTGGTAAATCTCTTCTGATAGACACTTTGACCTGTGAATTATCCTATCTAAAAATACCAGCTTTGCAATGCAAGTGTAACTTCCAACCCTTTATATATCAAACACATGCTCTCTAAGGGACTCTTTTAAAGTATATAAACAGCTACTGGCTGAATTCAGGCTGTGGTTTTAGTGTGTCATAACCTCTTAATGTGAACCAATTTTAATCCATTGGTTCACAAGCTTCAAATTATTTTGTCCCTGGCTAAAAGCCTGTGGCACCTTTGCAGACCAGGTCTCACAGTGCCTGTCTGGGGGTCATTTACACTTTAGAAGGTTCCACCATCAGAAGAGTGAATGAACTTGGCTATCAGCTTAACCTGCTGTGCTCGTGGTTGTTGTCAGTTCCTTCTCCTGTATCTTCACAGAAATGAGTCATCTGTCTCACACTGGGGAGGGTTTGTGCCAGTGTAATCAGATTTCCAGCACTGAACTCATCTCTGGGACACAGCATCAGACTGCAATCAGCCTGATTCTTCTGCCGGTGGAATTAATGAACATTTTGTCACTGACCTTAGTGGGAACAAAGTCAGATGTACCCTTACCCTGTGTCACAGCTGTCTGCATGGAGAAGAGCCTGAGCTGGCAAGTAGCTGAGCACTGTGGGCCAGTGCAGGGTGAGCCCTCTGGGGTGTCAGCACTCCTGCCACAGCTGCCTGTCAGAGGAAAGTTTCCACGTCTGGTGTGCTAATCTGGCCCCTCTGAGATCAAACACCGCACCTTCTATAATAAGCCTGACAACATCTTAACGGGTCAGATACTTATCAGGGGTGCTTGGACTCACTGCTCTGTTTTGAGTTGTGTTTATCTTGGCCTTGAGCCCTCGGAGGCTCTTCTAAAAACAACTGAGAAATACCAGGATTGCGAGGAAGAGCTGACAATCTTATTGAAGCTGCTCTTAGTTTTCAGAGCGTTTTTCTAACCTAAGCAGGCCATGTCTTCAGAAACCAATGGAGAGGAGACCTTGTCAAACCTGGATGTGAGGGTTAAAACTCTGACCTGCAGTAAAGGCCTCAAGAGATGCTTGGTATTTTGTCAAGTAGGTACAGGTGTGTAGATATCCAAGTTAGTATGCCCAGTGCACATGCTGTTAAAATGTTCTGAAAACTGGTACTTTAATAAAGCCTTAGCTCCCACAGGCAGGGTACAAATGTGAATTGATTGAAATGCAGAGGTTTTAAAAACAAAAGGCAACTCTTTTCCCCTTCTCCCCTTCACAATTTGTGTGTAAATGTGTCTCTTTGTGCGGCTGTTGGACCGTGAACAATGTCATGATCTGGGAGCCTTCACTCTGATGTTTTTAACATCCAGAGATGGTTATCCATTGTGTAACTCAGTTACTGGGTGCACAGTCTGTACAAACAGGTTCTTGACTGTACATCAAATACAGGCCCGTGCTAGAGCAGGTAAATCTTCCTGCACACCTGCACAGAGGTTCACACACACCTCCCAAAGCAGCAAATATATGGACTGCTAGTCACAGAATGTACTCAAAATACATGCTTAAAGGTGCAAAAGTAGACATAGGAATGTATTTCCAGTCCCCCCACCCCCCAAATTGTGCCTCTGTGCTATCACAGGTAGGGTAACCACCCATGCATTGGCCAACGGGTGTGTGCCAATTAACTCATTAAAATATTGACTTGTTGTTCATGGTTGATAAATACACCATCAGTTTGAGTCCCCATGTATTTCCCAGTTTATTGGACTGTTCAGCAATGTGTCCGGGCTTGCTTCATATATAGAACAGACAGGAGACAAGCCCCTGGCTGCAATGGTAATCACTGGGGGAGATGCTTCTGAGAAGCCTTTGCAACAGAGAACATATCCTGGTCACGGATCAGTCCTGTGATAGTTCTCAGCAGGCACCACAGGGCAGGATTTGCTGACAGCAGGACAGAGCAGCGCTCTGTGAGAATGTGGGAGAGTTGCTTGCCCCCATCTTATTACAGAAAACGTTACAAGAGCTTCTGAGGTCCAGCAAGGAAACACGAGTGAACTTCTTGACCCAAAGTAAATATTTTTTGCAGAAGCAGAGGTTCTTTAACTGGTCTGTCTGCCACAGGGCCAGTGATGTTGTAAGTTTGACAAGAAAAAACCCACTCTTCTGATTCAAGGTCTGTTCTAAATCTGACTTCAAGAAAGTCAGGATAACAAAGTTTGAGTGATCTGTTCAGTCAGGGCAGTGCTAATTGTAAAATGGTGTGTATTGTGAGCGTGTGCATGTGGCTACTCCATGAGAAAAGGATTTGTGTGCCAGGCTGGGCACTTCAGACAGTGACTGCCAATGGTATTCAGAAGGTTCCTGCAGAAATGCCTGTGTCACTGGAGCTGCAGCAGTGCTGTGTCACTGCATCACCTCGGGAGCCACGGTGGTGCCTGATGCAGGGATCTGCAGTGAGCATTTATCCCTCCAGGCACTGCAGGAACCTGCTGAGCTCAGAGCCACTGGCCAGAGCTGCTGCTGGGCAGGGAGGGGAACACAGCACTGGCCCCCACATTGTCATCCTGCAAGGTTATCACTCCAATTTCCTCGCTTATTGTTCAGATGTCTCTGCCAGTGTTAAATGAAAAGCCATTTGATACCTGAGGCTTCTGGCTCAGCATCCCATAAGCAATTAGCCTATTAGTCTTTGAGTCATTAATATTCCCTGCTTTCACTGTGATTATCTCACTTCCTGCAAACAGGAACACTGAGCTGAGAGTGGATTAAAAAAACCCAAACATAAATACAGCAGGTAAAAAGGTTGTTTTAATGATGTATATTCTTTGATCGCTACCTGAGAAAAAGAAGTTGTTTAGAGTGGTGTGAGAGTTTTTGTAATATATATTTTGTAAAGAATGTGATAATGAGTTTCCTTGTAGAAATATAAATTAAACAAGATGTTAAAACAAGCAGATGTAAGAAATAAATAGTGAATATTCAGGTATTGTAGATTCATCTCCAGTTAGATTAACGAGGTCTTAATTTTTAGGAAGTTTTTTCCCCACTGCTTATCTCTAAGCTCCTCCTCAAGTGTTTTTTGTTACTTCATGAGTGATCATGCCTCTTGTAGATCAAAATCCGTGAAACTTCAAGTGCTCTTGCAAGTCCTGTGCAAAACCAATGGGCTTCACTGGTTTCTCTCATTTAGCCACTTCCAAGGGAAGATTCTCACTGAATCAGACTGTGCAGCTGAGTTCTAAGGAAATTATTGCTCTTTCTCAGAGTTATGGTGGGCCCATCCTAATTTCACAGCCTGAGTTACTGCTTAAGAACCATTCTCACGTTTGGCTGTGCTCCTTGAGTGCTGCCTGATAAAACTGCTGGGTGGATGCTGGCAGGTTGTCGTTCCCATCCATCACCGTTACCAGCACCTCAAGGGGGTCACTGTACAGCAGCCTGTCACTGCTCCCAGCAAGAACCTGAAACTCAGGCTGATACAGCTCAAATTGCTGAAAAAAAACATTTCAGTTATATGTTTAAAGTGTTCTTTTTTAATTTTAGTAGAATTTGGCATGAATAATTCCATTTGTAGAAAACTCTGCTGTGACCAGCAGTATAGATATATCTAATATTCACCCAGCTTTTAATACTATAAAAATATTTGGAAAAACTATAAGGATGTGAAAGGGGTTAAAATTGTTCAAGTTCTGTGTTGAGCTGCACAGAGTTGTGTTTTATACAAATAAGAAAAAACCCTTGTGCTATATAAAACTTTTCAGTAAGTTTTTTTTATAGATTGCTCAAAGCCTAGTGCTATATTAGCAGAATTAATGGAAACAAGAACAGGAGAGGAGAATACAATAGGGGACAGGCAGTGTGTTTAAAAAAGAAAAACTTTTAAAACTCCTCCTTTTAGCCTCTGTCAATTGTGTCTCCAGCGAGAGGGAGGCATGAAAATTCACTCTTCAGCTACTCCATGCAGCATGTGGGCTGTGCTGGTAGATGCTCCAGACCTCAGAGCCTCTCTAGTCTGGAAGTGATGCATCACCAAAACAGGCTGAGTAGTCAGTCTTGTCCAGAAGCTCAGAGTTTCTCCCATGAGCTGGAATACAAAGACAGAGCTAAAATTACTTTCTGTTTACAAGTTTCTGTGACAAGCATTGATCCTGTGTCAAATGACAGTGTGAGAGTTTAAAAACGAGAGTTTGTCAATAGAGATCTTCAAACAGGACTTCATTGCATGCACTGTTCTCAGTTGTATAGGCTCCAGAGAAAAATCTAAAGCCCTCTGGGTGGCCCCATCCCTCAGGGGTGTCCCTGCACCCTCAGCTTAGTGTCACCTGCAAATGTGCTGAGGGTGCCCTCGATGCCTCTGTCTGTGTCATTGCTGCAGACATTAAATAACATTGGGCCCAGAACAGACCCCTGAGGGACACCACTGGTCACTGATGTCCACCAGGGCTCGGAGCCTTTGGCCACTGCACTGACAGAAAATGACTTCAGAGTCCCAGATGGCAGCTTGCAGGCTTTCCTGATGCATGGAAGTCCCAGGGCTCTGTCTATAAATATCTAGGACCATATGTTCCTACATCACTGAAACATCAGTAAACTCTTTGCCCTTACATCCCTTTGGAAAAGTGGGACAGGAGCATCGGGGTAAGGACATCAGAAAATCCAAGACAAGATGGTTTGGACAGTAATATCTGTACTGTGTGTCTACCCAGCTCAACATTTGGCTCAGTATTCTTGGTTAATAATGCTTGTTATGGGCTGATTGATTCTGGGATCAAGTTTAGGAGGGCATGAAACAGTATTTAAACCCAGATTTGTTGTTCCTGCCAGACCTGTGTTGCTGCAGGAGTGCCCAGACTGCTTTCTCTGCTCTCTTTTCCCTCAGAGGGCCATGGGCAACACCTTTAACCCAGAATCTGTTTCTGTCCTCACTGGGCCAGAGGCTGGGGCTTTCATTCTGTTGTCAGGTAAATTACAGTTGGTATCCCTGGTATTTTGGGGGAATTGTGACTAATTACATAGTGAAAGATCATGAGATATAATCCCATTAATATAATTATGAAAGAAGTATAAAGGAATGCAATGCTGTTGTAAAAATCTAAACAGAGTTAATGCTTCAAATCAAATGAAAATTAAAAATCTGAGTTATATTTGAGAAGTCACTGGGTTTATAGCTGAGGGTCAAATCTGTCCCTTAATCCTGTCTACCTGTACTGGAAAGTAGATCTGTTTTCTGCCATTGGTTTCAGGAGCTTATTTCTCCAGGGAGGAGTTCAGAGGGTAAGGCACTGAACAGAGTGTAATTCCTAGGTGAGTCACAGGCTGCCTGCAGGAATTCAGGTGAGTGACTCTACCTTGTGCCCTGTCCTTTGCAGGACGAGATAATTGCATTTCCCCACTGCCCAGAAGTGCTGAAGGGCTCTCATTAAGGTGAGCGTTAGAGTGGCAGGGACAGAAATCCGAGTGCTGCGAGACAAGGAGTTATTAGCAAGCACAAGATTGTTTTCCTGGCCTTATCTTTCAGAATCCTATTGTTTCACAAATATAAAGTTTCCTTAATCCATATTAACAAAATCCTCTCTGTACTCAGATGTTCTGAGCAATACTTGAAGAAGTCATACTACAGCTTCAGATTGTTCCTTATATTTTTACTTACCTCTGCCTGATTTCTCTGTCACTAACTCTCTCTGGTGCTTCATAAATATTTGAGAAAAGAAAAGCCCTGAGGGGGCTCCCCTTCAAACTGTAATGGACCTCTCAACTTTGCCACTGAACGTGGATTTGTGGGTAAAGCATTAATGTAAATGGAAGTATTCCAAGTTTCAAAAAAAGAAAAATATTGGAATTTTTAAGTTTCAAGGACAAAGGGTCCTTCAGAAACAGCATTAAAATTTTGCTGGCAGCTGCAGGAAGTTGCTGTTCAGAATAAGCAGGCATAGAAATGAAACTGCCCTGCAGAAATCACCTACTCAGAGCACTGCCCTGTGCTGAGTGTGAACCAACCTTGTCTCTGGTGTTAGGAGCCCCGAGCTTGTTCTTCTCAAAAGAACTGAATCCTTTTTTTCAGTTATTGTTTTTAGAGAGGCAGCAGGCCTCAGAATGAAGCTGGGGACAGCAGAGCTCTGGCATCTCCCTGCAGTGCAGGGTCTGCTCCCAGAGCAGCTGTGATGGAGGCTGTGCCAAGGGCTTTTGCCAGAACAGGCTTTTAAGCAGTTTATTCTATCAGAAATGTTGAGGTATGATCTACTGGCTACAGAAGGCATCTGGGCATCGAGAAATGCTGGGCTTGGCTCATCCTCTGTATCAGAAAGCAGGGGAGTTATGACTCTGAAGTTGACTGGTTTCTATTGGCTTTTACTGGATTTGTGAATCTAAACACCCTGCATCAGTTATTGTAAAATATAATAATTTGTGCTTGTCTCCTGCAATATTGCAGGACTTTTATATGCAATTTTCTCAATCTGCTTTGAGATACTTTTGAATATGTAATTATGTTATTATTCAGACTTTTGATGAGATGGTGCAAGCCTCCACAATTCCCAAAACAACAACATTTTATGTCAAATTCAAATGGGTAATTATGAAATTGAAATGAAATAATGAAATAATGTAATTCTAGAACTTTGGGACACATTTCCATGTTGTTACATGGTGTGAACTTTCCATCATCACAAGCCAAAGCAAAACCAAATCAGTGAAAGCTTTGCCTGGCATTCTTTGGCAGACTGAAAGGTAACTCATTTTCAGATTGATTTGAATATGAAATTGAATTAGTGGAACTAAAAATATTTCTGCAGTACTGCACTGGTGAAAGGCAATAAACCCTTTTATGCCAGATAGTCTAAGGGAGAATGGACAGCAACCTCTGAGAAAATGATAACCCATTTTTTTGCCGTTACCATGGCAATGGATCTACAAACACTTGTGTTTGGACTGTACAATCCTCATGAAATACAGCTTGTCAGTTCTTTTTATAAGCCATAAACCCTTTCAACTCCATGCATGCAGAACAGCTCCTAAGAAGGAGAGAGGAGAAAAGGCCTGTTGCACATGGGATGTGTGCAGGTCCTCATCAGTCCTCAAAATACCAGGGCAAGGCCCTGATGGAGGCCTCATTCTAATTGAAAGATCTATTTTTTATGCATGAATGTGTTTCTTGGGTGATTTTGTTTCAATTTTGTGCCTCTTAACCCCTCTGAGTGCCTTCCCAAAGTATGTGGATGCCATCCTGCAGCTCAGCCCCCTCACTGTGTTACTTGCTGTGCTATGAGGACAGACAGGGCAGTCTCTAATCCATGTTTAAAATAAGATTGTTATTTTAAGTGACCTTTTCCTACCCCTTTTGAATCTTTGCATGCCTGGGGGATTCCCTTTGGAGTCCCAATACACAAAACAAAGCAGGCTTTACTCTGCATTGGGCAGCCCTGTGTTTCTGTCACTGCTGAACGGGCAGTGAGGGCTGGAGCAAGATCCTGGCAAAATGCAGCAGTGAATTTAGTTATTCCCAAGAATGTCAGGGGCACAATGCAAAAGTGTGGAGTTTAGCATTTCTCCTTTAGCCAAGGAGAAAAACAAGACTGCCAGTCCAAAACACAGGCATGTAGACGACTTTAAACCGTTTGTGTAAGTGAACCACGCTGGCCAGCTGTCCCTTGAAGGTCGTACACCTGAGAGCTTTTCCCTGGCCCCCTCATTAAAATGGGCCACAGTGCCACGTTTCCCTTTTGTTTTCCAATGTGCAGCACACAGCAAATGTGCCTTTCATAACAAACCTGTGCACGCAGCAGCATTTCTGCAAATGTACAAAAAAGGCTGAATTTAATGGGATTATTCATAAGCCTAAATTAATCACAGGTTTGCAGCATCAAAGCCAATGTTCCTAATCCAAAGGATTTACCCAGAGTAGATTTAAGATTGCACAGAGTAGATTTAGGATTGCGGGACAATCTCAGCTCATCTGAGTTTAATGATCTTGGAAATCAGGGTCTCCTGAATTACCTTGGAAATTATCTGAGGATAACTCATGTTCAGAAGTACTGGAAGGAAAATGGCACCGGGGTGTTTTCCATAATTGCAATTTCCAGTGTTGCTAAGGCACAATTTCCTGGAGACTGATTCCCCAAATCTTTGTCTTGCACAATTAGATGACAATTGCTGACCTGGGATATGTCTAGCACAGGGCTGTCTAGAAATAAGGGAAACTTATCAGACATTTATAATTCTTTTGCAAATGCATGACAGCTGGTCCAGGAACATGGAATTAAGCTGCCTTCCTTGCTAATTGCTGCTTAATAATTACAGCATCTACTTGCTGTGGGGATGTTTCTGTATTGTTGGGTTTGTGTATTTTTCTGTATTTCTGTGCTTATGGTCCACTCCACTTTGGTTACTGCCAGTGGCAGCAAGGTCCTGAGGAAGCAAGGAAGCAAGGAAGAATTTGGGGGCCTTCTGGGACAGACGTGTACCATATTTCCCATGGCACCTCTGTGTCATTATTGGCCTTTCAGGGACTGGTAATGATCATAGTGATCACTCACTGCTGACAGCCCCAGCTTACTGAGGCTCAATCTTCACTTTTAGGTGCCTGCAGCCTTTGCTGCTGGAAAGGGAACAAAGCCCTGTCAGGAAAAGGCCTGCAAGCAGCCCTGAACAAGAGGTGCTGGGAGAGAGAAGCACAGCTCTTGGCTCTGAGGGGAAAGCTGCTCTGCTGAGGGGCAGATGAAGGGGTCTGTAGGCAAATGAGAGACAGTCACCTCGACATCAAACTGGTCTCATTCTGGGCCTTGCTGTGGCCTGGGCATCCCTTACCTGAGTGTTCTTGAGACAGCACGACTGCACACCACACAGCATGGAGCGCTGCTTTGCTACTGTAGGCAGTCAGGGGGAAGAACTTTCAGAATCTGGATGTAGGGAAGTGCCCCTTCCCATTTCCAGTGGAGGGATCCATTTAGACAAGCTAACACCAGCTCCTTAATCCTCCTGCGTGAGGCAGCCTGATGTTCCTGGTGTGCCAGCATGGAGGGTGTGAGTAAGGCTGGGCAGGGATGATGTCAGCCTGACTCACAGTGACCCGTTTCCCCAGGGAGGGCAGCCTCAGACCCTGAGCTCCAGCAATTTGTCAGTGTTGCCTCCTACCTCTCCCCCTGCCCTTCCAGCAGAAGGTAGCCCTTCCCTTCCCTTCCCTTCCCTTCCCTTCCCTTCCCTTCCCTTCCCTTCCCAGTGCTGTGCAGTTCTCCTCTAGCTCAGGACTTTGCTAGGTTACCTTCGTGCCTCCTCTGTACAAGTAATCTCTGACTGGAGTCAGGAGTGTCAGGTGTGGGAGGGGATGGAGGGCTTAAGCTTATCTTGAAGGAGCCTGGAGGGGGGACAGTGATTTATCTTTGAATGTTCTTCCCTCCTACATTTCTGTCGAGCTGGTGATGCAGCTTTCTGTAATGATTCTGTAGTGACTAATACCTGAAAGGCACGGAAATTTCTCTGAACTCTTGAATGAGGGAAGAGGTGCTCTTCTGTTATCACGAGGGAGGCAGAGGAGGCTTTTGCTTTTATATCAGAGGTGAGATTTGTATCAGGTTACCGTGTCAGTACAAAAGTTAGAGCAGCCAGGAGAGAAGTTTTTAGACCCTGGTGTTTTTTGATCTGTTTACCCAAAACAGAGTTATGTGGATGATGTGTTTCAGTGTTGAACTGCTCCTGGAACAAAGGAAATCAACTGAAGGACAGCTGTATTTTAGATATCAGAGGAGCAATATTAGATTAGAAAACTGGAAAAATATCTCCTTTCATTTGAAGCTTTCTTTTTAGTGTTTGTTGCTTAATTTGACACACATGTTCAGTGATAGTTTAGTTAGAACAGCTTTCCCATAACCTAAGAAACTGGCTGTCAGGTTGGTCATGGTTCCTGAGTATTACTCTGACCTCAGCCTTTATCTAAAACATAAACCAGGATCTCAAGTGATGGCCATCAGCTGTTTTTCCATCAGAAAAATCTCTTTTCCCAGTTCCATGAAAACACTTAAATTACTGTCTCAGCATTGGGATTTTTTTCAAATGTTCTTCCCATTGTGGTGGTGAGCCTTGCATAGCATGTGGAAATGTAAAAATAAATGAAAAATACATTGAGGAGCACTTCACAGATGGGCACTTTTAATTTCATAATTAATTAATAGAAGTTTTCCATTGTCTTGCATAAAGAACATGGAGAGATGACCAGGAAGGCACCTCTGTGTGCTGTTGTAACAAAATTAGTGATGTACATTTAAACAGGGCATTGTGGCCTGGGTTAGCTTCTCAATCACTGAGATTACTCCACCTTCCCAGTTCTCTCCATTATTGTTTTTGTGTTGTCACGTTCTACTGTGGTATTTTCAAGTTACTTTTCTCTGTATAAAATGTCATTTGCAGAATGTCCAAGGAAGGTGAATCTCCTACAGAGCCAGGTCCTTGCAGCCCAAGCCAAAACATTAATTCTTCAGGCAATATAGCTTGTAATTAAACACTTCTCAGGCTGAATATCCTGGTTTGGGGGAGCAGACATTTGTCCTTTACAGTTCTCTTTTGCAATGTTTGACATTTATTATTTTGTTAGGGTTTTTTAAAGGAAAGTAATTTTTCTTTAAGTATTTTTGCTCCCTTTTCCTTCCTCTTTTCTTTCCCACTGATGCAAAACAATATGCAGTTTGTTGACACAATTCCAAGTTATGGGTTTAAAAAAATCCAGATAGATGTATTTAATCCCCATCCCATACATCTATCTTTTAACTGCACTTTCCAGAAGTTTTTATGGCTGTTATGTTAGTATGGATTTAATCTTTCAGGAATCTCATTCAGCACAAAATGACTGCAGGCACACAAAATGAACTTCAAAAAGACCTTTCACTGCACTGCAGAAGAACCCAGGCACTGGTGGTGGGGCACTGTGTGGGTGTACACAAAGCATCAGGCAGTGATTGTCAGGGACAGCAATCGGCACATTCCCAGCTGTACTTCATGATCTGCAGGTTCAGAAAAATAATCTACTGTAAAGTAAAACTTCCTGGATTTTATTCACAAAAGAAGTGAGGGTAGGACTCATCAGGGCAGCATCATCTGGTAGGAGGTGCATTGGGATGCAATCTGGTGTAGAGCTCCGTGCCTGGAGTCACGAAAGTCTCGCTATTACTGGCATTTTCTGAGATCACTGTGAAGCTCCACTCGGTGAGTAATGCCAAGGTATTGTGTTTCTGCTGCTTTGGTAACTCCTAATCAGAACCGAAAACCTGATGGAAAATTTTACATCACACATGACTAAAGGGCCTTGTTTTCATACAAACCCAAGGAGTTCTGTGATGCTGCTCAGTTCAGTCCAACAGCTGCTCTGTTGTGTGCTTTTGTTTCCCTGCTGTGTTACTTTGGTTACTCATGGTTTTGTCACTGGAGCAGTGCTGGGAGCTCAGGAGTTTTTCTTTATGTGGTAGCAGCACACAAACAGCTCTCCAAACCCAGAGCTTATTCCTTACTCTAAAAGAGACAGCACATCCTTGAGCCTCTAAAAACATTCCTTTGTTCAGTTCACGTGCTTGTCTGTCTTCTACATGGTCTCAGAATAGAAAACTGACACCTGCTTCCTAAGACTTAAGGTCTATAATTGTTCCAACACTTCAGTACAAACCAAGAGAGAATTACCCAGCTGTATCTTACCTTCTACAGATAAAGAAATAGCTCGTGTCCTTGAATCTCTCTGGAACATATGCTCTGAAGGGTGGCTTGGAGTCTGTGGGAGGATTTTATACCATAACTCAGTGTTTGGTGTGAGGTGTTGTGGTTTATCCCCAGCTGGCACCACACAGCTGCCTGCTCACTGCTCCCCTCACCCTCAGTGGGATGGGGATTGGAGCCAGAGAAAAAGTGGGCTGAGCTAGAGGCACATTAATAGGCCAGAAAGTGAAGGGAAAACAATAATAATGATAAAACAACATACAAAATGAGCGATGCATAATACAATTGCTCACCATCAATGCCCCGTCAGTCCCCAGGCAGAGATCAGCCCCTCCCAGCCAACTCCCCCAGTTTATGTGCTGAGCAGGACGTTCTGAGGTCTGGAATATCCCTGTGGCCAGTTCAGGTCAGCTGTCCTGGCTCTGCTCCCTCCCAGCTCCTTGTGCTCCTGCTTGCTGGCAGAGCACGGGAAACTGAAAAGTCCTTGGCTTAGCATAAGAACTACTTAGCACAGCTAAAACATCAGCGTGTTACCAACATTGTTCTCTTACAGAACCCAAAACACAGTACCAGACCAGCTTCTAGGAGGAACATTACCTCAGTCCCAGCCCGATCCAGGACAAAGGGTGATCCGGGTCAGTGGCACAGCCAGGCCAAAAGGATGCTCCAGGCTGAAGGGCTGCAGCTTGGCCCTGGTGGCACAGTAATTTATCTAAAACCCAGCAGGGTTCAACATGGCAAATACTTTTTATAGACACACTTGTATTCCTGGTAAGCATCTCCCTACCTTGAAAACATTAAATGCATTGTGTTTACAGGCATTTTGTATGGCACTTTGCTGGTTCTTCCAGGTGGAAAAGACAGAGCAGTGTGTTCCTTCCCATCATGACTGTGTTCAAGCTGATCCTGCATTCTCTGCCTGTATAATGGTTTCTTTTATTAAACTTAAGTCCTTTCAGTTCTTAAATCTTAGGGCTGCCTTGGATACCTTCTGTAAATGAGAGACTCCAGCAGGAACAAATTGATGGCACCTTTTCTCTGAGGCATCCAAGGGCCTTACTGTATTCCTTACCAGCCCCATCTCGGATGCTCAGTTTCCATCTCTTACAGTATTTGCTGTCTTTCCCACTAACTCTTACAGGATTTGTTGTCTTTCTCACTAACCCATCTGCTGACAGTTTTGATTAGGCTGTGGTGGAACAGCAAGTTTTCCTGATTGCACAGAAAACCTTTAAATTGTAGCCCGAGGCTTTAGGCACAGGAGGTTCTTTCCAGTTGCTGCTCTTTAAACCCTTCAGTTCAGCTGGAGATGTTTCTCACAGGCTGTGTCTTGTGCCTTGGAAACATCTGTACTTTGGAGAAGGTACAGACAGCTCCTTGCTGGTTTTGTTCTTAAACTGTCAGAAAACCTGACCTGGGAATTTGGGGTCAAAGAACTTCCTATGGTTTCTGTTATGTTTGTTTGTGTGATGTGTGGAAGGAACACAGCAGTGAATAGAAAAGTCTTCAGACACCTATGTGTGTCTCCTTGTGCCAGCAGAATCTCCTGGTGGCTTGCCAAAGGTTCAAAATTGAAACAAATTAAAGTGTTTTGTACAAATGATGGAAATGCAGGGCACAGAGATTGGTGAGCCTCATTTTCTGTAATCATCTGTACCCTTCCAGTTGGGGTGGATTATTTCCTCCTGGATCCATGGGGTTTCCTTTTGCCTTCACTGCAATCAGTTCTGGCACAAGAAGCCCAGCAACAGCTCAGACATAAGTTCAGGTCTAGGCCTCTCACTCGGGGATGGCAATATTTCAAAAACATTCATCTTCTGCTGTGAGTGAAACCCAGTTCTCCTGTTTCTCTAGCAAAAGTGTGAAGCAGCCACCAAACAGATGTTCTGCTTAGAGTGTTGGTTTAACTCAGTGAGTTTCCCTGATATGAACAATGCCCATTCTTTTCTTTCTGTATTTCAACACCATGCTGCTTACTTTTTTAAAATGAAACATACCTTGAAGTAAACAGTCCCATTTTTACCTTTGTATGTGCATTAAACAGCTGCTAAATGGCTTTTGTGTTCCACACCAGAGGCAGCTGTTTCTATGGTCAAAACTGAGCCAAGCTCTGCCCTTGCCCATGTGCCAGTGTGAGTGGGATTTTCTGGATGTTGTGGATGATTTCCATGTGTTTGTGGCTTATGCAATCAGGTAGCATTTGCTAAATGCAAATTGAATGGTGTTGTTGGAATCACGTGGTTTGACATTCATGGGGAATCCCAAAGGACCTGCCAGGACAAAAATGTGTCTCTTCTTCCTAGGAGGGATAGTGCAGGTCCAACCAAGTTTAGCAGAACTGCTCTGGGGAGTCAGCACTGATAAATCTCCTACCCCAGTACAGTGAATTTGCACTGAAATGAATGTGGAGACAGCCCATGTGAGGGTCAGTATTGGGAGCAGCAGCAATATTAACAAAGAGCTATAAGGAAGCAGTGTTATATGAAATGTCAGAAATGAAGCCCTGTGGATTGGAGCACTCCATTTCTCTACTATTTTCCCTTTGTTCTCAAGACTTTTTATTCCAGATTGGAGCAAATGACAAGTACCCATTAAAATTCATTTAGCCTTCACACTATGAATCCCTCTGCTTCTGTGATGGGAAGTGACTTTTTCCTCTCTTGCAAACACATGGAAATGCACAACAAACCCTTTCCAAGGTCCACAATCTAACATGTATTGCTGTTAAAAGCCACCTTCTGAGGCAAAATAATGCAAAACAGCATGACCAGTGCAAGCCAAAAGAATATATTGAGCAAACCTTCACACTGAAGATGACTAAGTATTTCAGACAGAAGGAAATTTCTTGTGATTAATCAAGGATCTTATTCTCTGGCTTACACCTCATTTCCATCACTATAATAAACCAGAGATCAGTGGGGTTACTCCTGATTTATAACAAAGAGAGAGGACTAGAGTAAGTACCAAATAGGTCATATTCTCTGCTGATTTCTGCCTCACATCATGACTGCTTGACATCTCTGCTGGCTTTAAAATACTTTTTGTTTCATGTAGGAGCTTTTTATACCATTTGTACTTGCTGTGTAGGGGAGAGGAAAATTAATTGCAGTCTAAATTAAATCTCTTTGGCATGCATTTACATGTGACTAAGAGGACGTCTAAAAATATGTTAACCAACATGCTTTATTGGAAAAAAGATAACATTTTAATATATGCTTGCAGGTAAAGGTGATCTACAGATTGAGTGTGCCTTTATGGGATCAGCTCAAGAAATTAGAGTGTTATCTAGTCTGTCACCTCTCCAGTCTTTGACAATGTCCATAATGTGCCACCTAAACTGGTGTAAAACCACCTCTTGTCCCTTGTGGCCCAAACACATTCTTCTGTCTTGTAAACATTGACAAGTAAAATGTGATGGACCCGATTTTGCTGCTTTCTGACATCAGTCGACCACAAGCAGATACAGAGTTAATTTAATGGACCTTTTTGCTGGGAAGCTGTACAATTCCCTCCAGTTTAACTCTCTGGAATGTTCCCAGGAGATGAGTGGCATGCCCTTTGCTTGCTGTTTGGAGCATTAGAGCTCATGTGCCAGGACAGTGAACACAAAGGTCCCAGAAATGAGGTGACTGAGGGCAATGGACCAGCTCAGGGAATGTGTGCACATGAATGGAGTGCAGGGTCCTACACCTGGCCTGGGGCAATCCCCAGTGTCAGAATAAGATGGGGGATGAAAGGATGGAGAGCAGCTCTGGGGAGAAGGGCTTGGGGTGCTGGTGAGGGAGAAGTTCAACATGACGTGGTGAGAACCTGGAGAGCCAGCCCTGCCCTGGGCTGAGCCCCAGCGGGGGCAGCAGGGGAGGGGGGATCCTGCCCTCTGCCCCTCAGCTGAGAGCCCACCTGCAGAGCTGCCCCAGCCCTGGGGCCAGCACAGGAACGAGCTGGAGCTGCTGGATTGGCTCCAGAAGAAGGTTACAAAAATGATCAGAGGGCTGGAGCACCTTTCCGGTGCAGAAAGGCTGAGGACTTTTGGCTTGTTCAGCTTGGAGAAGAAAAATCTCTGGGGAGACCTTATTGTGACCTTTCAATACCTAAAGGGAGCTTGTAGAAAGATGGGGGCACACTCTAGTAGGGCCCATGGCGACAGGACAAAGGGCAATGGTTTCAAACTAAAAGGAGAGGGAGTTTTTCGCAGTGAGGGTGGTGAAACAGCAGAACAGGTTCTCCAGAGAGGTGGGGGATGCCCCATCCCTGAAACCATTCAGGATCAGGTTGGACAGGGCTCTGAGAAGTCTGATCTCACTGAAGGTGTCCCTGGTGTCTGCAGGACTCAATGGCTTTTAGAAGTCCCTTCCAACTCAAATCATTCTATGATTCTATGAATTCCTTTTATTGCAAAACTGAGACTTATCAAGAATTTGGCCCTTATTTACCATTCCACATCATCTTAATGCTTACATAAAGATAGATAATCTTCTTTCTTCTTCTGATTTATGCCCTGAAAATTTAGACTTATATTTTCCCCATTTTTCTGACAAGCAGAATCATTTTAACATAAAGGCTTAAGTACAGTAGCAGCTTAAACCACCACCTAACAAGGTTAAAGTGTCTCCCCTATATTAAGGTCCTGAAATCACCCCCACTTCCATATTAAAACACTCTCTCCTTTTGACTTTACATTTGGCTAAGGAAAAACATTTGCTCTTCGAAAATATGTTGGGAAGTTTATCTATAGAACTAATGATAGAACAGACCTGTTTCTAAAATAGTCTCCTTTTAGCCTGCTTATCTCTTCCCTGACATTTCTTCCTGAGCATCAGTGAGCAGGCAGCTTTGTACTGACATCTGAAAGCAAGGCTCCAGCAGCAGTATGCAAAAGGCTATGGAACAAGCAGTCACATGGTTTCTATATTTTCTCTCTTTGTTTACTGTGTTCATAATGCCAAATGGCAAATTAAAAGAATGCCCTAATCCCAAAGAGTAAGACATGGTATTTCTCCTTCCCACATGGATGGTTGTGATTATCTTTGGGGAAGAAAGGCATTTTATATTTGGGTTTTTTCTAATATTCAGTTCTAGTCTTCTCTCTGGGAATGCAAATAATTTCTGAAGTTATTAGTATAAAAACTGTGCAATTTTATAAAGTGAATTATTATAATGAAATGTTTGACTAAATTTTCCAAGATTGGTATTTGTGGTCTGCAAAAACTGTGAATGTAGGAGAAGACAGGGGAATGTGCCTTTTTAGAAAGGAGCTGGGAGGTTGGTGTTACCTTGCTAAGTTTTGTTAAGAGCTGCAGAGAAGGAAGACATCTTTGGTCATATTGCCTTTTTTCATCTTTTGCTGCTGAGGTTATGGTCAGGGAATTCAATTCTGGGTGCTCACCTTCATCTTTTCTGGATGCCAGTTTTTAAAACATGCTTTATAATACACATGATGGTACTAGGGCAGTAGGAAAACTTCTATTAACTGCTACTAATAAAGGGCATGTGATGTTTAAGTCCAGTTTTAAAAATAGTTAAAATACAGGGAAAAGAAACAGAATGAGGTGTGTAGATAAACTTCCTCTAACCTGTCTGAATTTGTCCCTCTTATCACCCTCAGAAAAATGTGATGGGAAAACAAAATCCAGCTCCTGTTGAGACCTCCAGGTCCTGCCACTGCTGGTAGCAAAGTCTCAGGGACAGAAATCTGGAATTACATGGGGATATTCGGCTTTTCCAGCCAGGGACCTGCAGGTGCAGTGCTTCAGGTCTGACATTACAAGTAGGGACATGACAAACACGAGAGAAGATGGATGTGTATAAAACCACATTTTTGATAGATGTGGGCAAAGCATACATTGGTTGTAATAAGAATTTCTGGGGGGTTTTTAAGCAATATGACCTTAAGGATTTAGTCTGTATTCAATAACTCTAAAGTTTACAGAAATAGATGCATCTGAAAATAATTTTAAGGAGAAGGCAAATTGGTATAAATCTGTTATTTAAAGAGGCTCCACTAATATTTTCTGAGTAGCCTTTCAAGAAAGATCCAAAATATCTCTAGAAATACTTTTCCACATGCATTTAATATCTATTTCAGTGCACAAAACTCACTGTGCACTCTCACTTGGACAGTTATGCAATCCAAACACACTTTTAGCTCATACAAAACATTTTTAAACCCCTTTTAAAAATACGCACTTTCGTTTCACTCTATGAAAAATAGCACAGTTGTATTTGGATGATATTGTTGGTCAGAATTCAGAAGAGGACAGGTGGGGAAAATAATATAAGACTGGAAATAAAGTTCCAGCACAGGTTACACAAACCTGGAAAAAGTTTTCAGGGACATTGACATTCTTAGCATTGACTTTAGGGGTCCGAGGAGGTGCTGCAAAGCCCAGCAGCAATAAAATGGCAGTGTTCTGTGCAAAGTCAATTTAAGTACAGATTAATGAGTCACTGAAGCACCTATGAAATAGCAGATGGTGCTTATGGCTGGGAAGGAGAATTTCCATTTGTTATTCCAGCCGAGGGCAGTTACTGAAGTCAAACTGGTTGTTAGGAATTAAAAGGCAAACAGAATCAATGGCATTTGTTTTGCTTTGGTTGCAGGCTCCATGATAAGTGAGCAGGAAGAGAATATTTAAGTTAAGGGGACTTTGGTTTTTTGAATAATTATGATGCCTTCTCCAAAATCTCCCCGAGCCTTATGAGACCCCACTACACATATGAGCACCCACTATACATTGTTTTCAAAATGTGTTTTAAGTGAGTGGCTCCAGTCAACAGCATCTGTCCTTACAAATGTAGGATACTGTGTTTGTTTTCCACCATTCGTTGTGCAAAGGTTATACAGCAGGGTAATTGCAGACCTCAAGGCAGGCTGGACATGTAAAAATCTTCATTGAAAATGTAGCTGCTGACTAAAAACTGAAAAATTACGGCTTTAAGTAGTAAAGAGTAAGTAGACAAGAATATGTAGCAAAGAATATATTTGGACTATCCTCTCAGAGCTCTGCTCTCCTCTCTGGACTTTCCTATTATCCAAGCTAGGGTTTTTTCTGCAGAATGATGAGGAACTCTTTACACATGGAAGAAGCAGGAACACTTTGGTGCTTTTATGGGTGCCTGTTGCCAGTTAGGGACCCAGCTCGTGCAGCAGAATAGAGTATGAACTGTGATTTCTTGGAGCTATCACAGCAACAATTTCAGGCCCAAGCTTTCAGGAGGTTTTTTAAAATTATTCTATGAATTATTTTTTTTCAAATGCTTATGTGTTTCTGTTGATACTTTTCTTGGAGGAAAAAGATTTTCCAAATACCTCTTTTAAGCACTGAGATAATTCTTTTAAGTAAATAAAGACTAGACAAAGCTTTTATAGTCCCTTATTTACACTGAAATTCTATTTTCGGTCTGTTTCAAAAACGTTATTAGTATAAAAGTTTCTTGAGATATAAAGCAAACAAGAGGCTGCTGAAGACAGAGATATTAAAATCAATATATTTTTATTTGATGCTAGTGGATTTTTCATGCATTTCCTGGATACCAGCCATAGGGACCTGGAAGAGTAGAAGGGGTTGGAAAGCTCAGAGCAGGCTGAGATTGAAAGTTTTTCCTTATGTATTTGGAAGGTTTCCTGTGTGCAGCACCAGCCTGTGGCAGTGCAGGTGAGCCAGCTTAGTCTGTTTGGCTCCTTCTTGGTTTACAGTGGTGCTATTTCACGGACTTTGGTGGAGCTACTAAACTGGGGAAATGAGGGGAGAACAATAATTGTGGAGTCCTGGCTGGGGTTTATGGCAGCATAAGGAACACAGTGGGATTGAGCCACCACACCTTTCAGCTTCCTCTACATGTTCTTTTCTGCTAATGAGATACATTGTTAATAACAGCATAAAAACCTAAAAGATGAATTATCTTCTTAATTCAGACAAAATCAATTGCAAATAACCAGGATGATGTCTTTCCTCTTGGCAATGAAACCAATACCAACCTCATTCAGAGCCATGACTCCCTGAAAATGAGTCCTGTTCTTCTGAAGTTGATTGACAGGCATTAGAGCAGACCTTAGTCCCCCTTTCTCCTCCTGCTAATCAGAATAATTGCTTGTTTGTACAGTGCCCCTGAGCGCAGAACAGAAATGCTCCTACACAACAGAAATGTTTGCGTAGGTTAAGAACTTAAACACATCATTCTGTGTTTAATCTTCCCTTTAAATGTGACCCCCATGGCTGAAATCTGGCTGTCATCAAGGAAATGTCCAGACTGATCCTGGCAGTAGAAAGGATAAGCTCTGACTATCATAGAGGATTTCATCTTGAGTAGTGCTGGCCATTGACCACATCCACTGAATCATCTGGAATCCAGAATGTCTTCGTGTCAGGTTTCTAATCACAGTTATCTGAACTCACCTGCCTAATCTGGAGCAGCTTTTAGTGCTCAGGAGTGAGCTCTGAACCACCCTGTAATTGTGCATATGGGTTTGGTGTGAGCTCCTCAGTTCACCTTGGCACTTGGTACAGAAACCAAGTCAAGTTTCTTGTTCTTTAATAAACTCCTTCTGGCAGGTTATTATAGTTAGGGATGGTCAGAACAAAACCTGAGCAATAGATGCTCCTGCACTTCTGAAATATTTTACCTCAGGATAAGTTTATGGTTCATGGTCATCTGAATAATCACCACCAACCTCGAATTAGGTCTGAATAAAGTCTTAGGGTAATTAAACAGACGGGCAGATTACACAGGTGGCTGCTCAGGTGACAGCATTCTGCTCTTGTAAAGGTCATGTGGAAGAAATTCGTGTTATTCCCATCACTGCAGAAATATTTGTTTGTAAATCACTGACCATCAGATGACACGAGGAAGCAGAGAACACTTGGGAGACTGATAGGTGCTGCATTTCCATGATTTGGTTACTGATGTTTTCCACAGATTACAAAAGGCAAAAAGCATAAAGGAAAACTCTGAAAGGTGCCACAAACGTATCAGCCCATTTAATAACATGATGTCATCAGGACTCCTTGATACAAATGCCATTACTTACATACTGCTATGACCCTGCTGGTATAGTAGTGTATCAATATAAAAGATATTTCTCAGATATGGGGTGTCTATTTATGTTTTGTATTAAAATGACCCGCAGGAAAGATAGGATATCCCACATGAATTGTAATTAACTTCTCTCCTTTGACTTACTCCCTAGCTGAGTTAACAATTCTGTGCATAGTAGGCAGTGAGAGAAAAGCTTGGGCCATTTCCACTCCTCTGAATGAAGGAAACATGGGTTTAATCAAACCTGGATAAAACTCTACATTGCACCTTTTTGTATGACACCAGTCCAATGAAAAATGGGTCAAAACAGTACAAATGTTTCACTGCTCAGAAGGAAAAACGTGACTTGTGTCTATTTGCTGTATTGTGAGCCACAATATGAATAATTATGGCTGCTCCTATAACTCTTTCCTCACAGGAGTGTTGGAAATCTTTCTGTAATATCTAGAGGGTGTGAAGAGCAAGGAAATGGAGACTCTGCTCCTTTGGTGCTGATGTCACCACACAGACAGACGTCAGTGCTGCGAGGAATAGCAGTGACGTTCCCAGGGATGAAGCTCCCTCCGTTGGGAAGCGTGGTATCCAGGCGAGACACAGCACAAACTCACTCCTGCAAACGAGGAGAGTGGCTGTGGTTCAATATTCTGTCAGTGCACGACTGTGACATTCATCTGAGTCTTTGTAAGTCTTTGTTATGATCTCCTACAGTGTTATCACCTTATTTCCATACTTTTCCACTTTACTAGGTCATTGCCTTTGTCATCCTGCACCCTTTTATATCTAATTATGGAACAAATGCAATAATAAGTGGGCTGTGGATAGATGTGTTGCAAGATTATAACAATCCAAATCATAGTCAGGTTTCTCTTCATGGATAAAACTCCCAGAGCAGGTTCATTGTGTACTTTAGGGACAAAACCAACTCACACATTTTATGATCCAGGAATAGTATCTGTGGTACAAAGGACTCTTTTGGTCCCCTGTTCCTCGTAGATCACAGTGTTGTGATCCAAATATCCCATTACTATTATTGCTGTGAAGGTGTGTCTTGTCTGCTCACCCTAAATTTCTGAATATTTGGGTTTAGCTGGCCCTTGCTGAGACCTCAGTTTGTTCAGAGAGCCTGGAACTAAACTTGTCCCTGCTCTTTCCCTGCTGTCACTGATGTGGATCAGTTGGCATTACGTGGCAGTGCTGGGAGACTGCAGCCTTGCCATGTGTGAGCCTGGCTGGCAGAGGGTGAGAAGAGAGAGGGGTAACCTGCACAAATGGGATTTGCCTCAGAGGTTGCCTCCAGATGAGGCACAACACACCCAGGCCTCCCTTCCACTGCACCTCGTTTATCTGCAGGCAGCTGGCACCTCATTCCAGTCCTCTGCTCTCCTTGCTGCTTGAGACTCACTTTGCATAAAAATATAAAAAATAAGTACAGAAGGGGTTCCTCTATATTCTGTTCTGATCTCACAGCAATGTGAGTTCAATCCAGTAAATAACTCTTGATTTAGGCCATGATTCACCCACTTTCTTGAGTAGACATCCAGTTTTAGGCACATGAATAAGGCAACTACTCATAGGAGGATGACGGCCCTGTAGTAGATGTTTTTATTGGAAAAGACTTTCCATCTTTAGAATGGAGCATAGCTGGGATCATAAATCTGTGCTTAGCACTAAAAGCTTATTTCCTTCTTTTAATATTGATAAAATAAGTTGAAGAAGTGAATGCTGGTTTAGTTTTTGTCAGTGACCAGACCACATCCATTATAATATTCTACTACTTCTCTTAACAGAGACTTCTGTTGAGTTCCTCCCTGTGAGGGTGGGGAGGCCCTGGCACAGGGTGCCCAGAGAAGCTGTGGCTGCCCCTGGATCCCTGGCAGTGCCCAAGGCCAGGCTGGACATTGGGGCTTGGAGCAGCCTGGGACAGTGGAAGGTGTCCCTGCCCATGGCAGGGGTGGCACTGGATGGGCTTTAGGGTCCCTCCCAACCCAAACCATTCTGGGATTTTGTGTTTGTTTGATTTTATGCTGCATGTAGAGTCCTACAATATCTACTCTATGGAGCCCTAAGGTATGTGTCACAGCAAAGTTATTAATAGAAGCAAACTGCTTCTATTTTCAGGTATGGAAAGGAAATGATCAATAAGGGGGCAGTAAATGTTATTTCAAGACACCCTGAAATGAAACAAAAGAACATAGCTAGAAAATTGTGTTACCCTATTTTAATCTTCTGATTTGCTTAGAAATAACTAAAAAAAAAACAACAAAAACCATTCAAAATATATTCGTGGAGTAAGATGCAAATAATATGTTAAAATGTTATTAAAATACATATAGCTACCCCTATGAAATAATAAATTAACTAGGAATATACAGCACCTAAACAAGAAATAGGGAAGATTCATGCTTATTCCCCTGGGAGTAGGTACCCTACTGTGCACACATCTCCAGTGGAAACTATGCTCATATAAATTTACTCTTGGACCCTTCAGTCAAAAGAAAGATTTAGGGAAAGAAACACTGACTTCTTTCTAAAGGGCCTAACTCTAACCTACCATGGCTCTGGATTATTTTCACATTTACAGCTTCAAATAAAATGTTTCTTTTTAAGATTTTGAGTTTTAACTAAAAAAAGCAGTCACCCTTCAGCAGCCTTAAACAGAGGTGTCTGCCAGGGGAGGCATTTCTCAGGGATCTCAGCTCATCAGAGAGGGGCTGAGCTCACCAGGGCCCTCGGTGCTGTGCTGGGACCTCACTGTGACGTTTTTCCCTAAGTGAGACTGGTGATGGTTCTGTTGGCACCAGCCACACACCTGGAGCCTGATATTTAAATGGCCCTGTGAAAGGGAAAGGGATTCAGGGTGAAATAAAAGCTCATTTATACCAGAAAATTTGAAATAGCAATTTGATCAGAGTGGGACATTAAAGAAGAACATTTATTGTGAATACTACTCATTAAAATCAAATGGATGATTATTAGAGTTGTGTGGAAATGCTTATGTTAAATGAAAGTGAATGGTCTAAGAAAAATATGTGGAAAAGTAATTTTTAAAGCCAGCTGTGCCTACTGTCTGGCTCAGTGTCAGAAAACTGGCTTAATTGCATCCCTGGTATCAACTAAATTAAAAGAATGGACTAAATTTAATTTACCATTCCCATGATATAAAGCCACAAAATCCAACAGTGGATAAATGCTTTTGATTTCTCCTGTTTTTATGTAAACATTGGACACTATTTTAATTTGTCAGTATTATCCTGATGTCTTTTAAATAAATTATTCTGAGATAAAAATATTGGTTTGCACAAAAAGAAGAGCAATAGCGCAGTGGATGTCCTGGTCAGTCACATTAGAGTCACATGAAAATACATATGCACAAATTACTTTGAATTTTATTCAAGTGGCATCAAGCACAAGGCCAAAGGTCAGCAAATCAGGCAAGGAGCAATAATAAAGTTACCTTTGGTAAAGCTGCCCATCAGTTTCAGTTCTGATCTGTTCTTTAACACACACCAGCCTGTGCAGGAGAGCACTCAGCAGTGAAAGCTGTGATGGGAGACCTTTGGGACACTGCTGAGCATCTTTAAAATGTTGTTCACAAATAAGGATGGCACCTTTCAGTGAGGAGCATCCAGGTCGTGTTTCAGCCCCACTTTCAGTCCTGTGCCTTGAGCTGGGTCAGGCAGGGGTCTGGGGAGCAGGACATGCTCCTGCTGGCAGAGAGGTGGTGGAGAGAGAGCTGGAGCAGGTCAGCTCCTCAAAAACCCCAGCAGATGTTTAATTTCTTAAATTAAAGCTGTTCCTCTGAACTCAACAAAGCTCTTCTGCAGCAGAAGGTGTGGTGGAAGCATTTGTCTTTGTAGGACTCTGACCCCTGCTCTATTTTTAATCAAATAAAATGAAAGACCTGTCCACAGTTTTGTTGTTGTTAATTGCCTCCCAGACATAGAAACATACTTTTGCATTTAGTCATTCAAATATTTGAGATGTTGGAAACAAAAATAATCAGGAAACCTTTACTGGGTTCATTTTCTTAATTTCTGTGTCTGAATGCATCCATCTGTCTAAACATTCCTGTGTGAAACACGTACCATGAGGTACAGGTTTCAAATTCTTTCTGTGCATAGTTTGCCATTTTGTCCAAAATACACTTGAAAATAAAAGGTTTTTTTTCCATTGGTGCTTTTTTTTGCATCTTTACTGACAGGAAATGCAGCTACAGTCAGGTCTGAGGGAAAGCTGTGTCTTCACCAGGGGTGGTGTTTAACACCTTGTATTTGCCAGGCTCAGCAGGAAACCCTTGTCCTTCCACTCAATTCTTGGACACATTCAGCTTTTTTCTTATTCCCAGCCTCAGGACAACCCCCCAAGGATTCTCTGTTTGCATTAGAGAAGTGGAGGAATCTCCTCAGGCAGTGATTCTGGAAGCTAAAGCTGCTGGATCCAGAACCATCTATTTTCCAAGATGCCCTTGTTCAACTGAACTGGAATGGGTCTGAGTGGTGAAAGGTAAGGGGAAAATGTAACATTCACCTTTAAGCTCACAATACCCCTCATCAGTGGAAGAATTGTTTGGCTTTGATTTTGATCAGTTTGGAGAACTCTCTTTGCTTGCTCACGTCTTTGCCCCAGTGTGGTTGTGTCTCACAGAAATTGCCCTGCAGTTATTTTGTTTTCAAAAGGTGTATGTACCACTCATTTTCACAAGTGGTGATGCAGACACTCTCACAATGCCCAGTTCTATTTTTGTTTTTCCCACAGTGTAGCAATAACACAACTCTAAGCCAACAGCCTTTGAAATATTCATTCAGTGTTACACATACCATGTGCCCCGCTGACAGGACGCAGGGGTTGGTGTTTCCAAAGCAGGGCCTGGATCTGCTGACTCTCCAGAAAAGTGCAGGGTCTGTCCTGTGATCCTGATAACATTGTTTGCATAACTAGTACTGAGCTGAATAAGGAATTACAAAGCTGTGTGTACATTCAACAAGAGAGGTGCTGTGCCTTCTCTGCCATCCAGATAGGGACAGGAGCATTGAGAATTTCAGCCTGCAATTTCCTCACTGTTCATCCTTGTGGAAATTACAAAAAGCATTAAAATGTAGTTAATGGTTTTTGTCCATTATTCACCAAGTGACCTTAATAAGCATTTCCAGTGTCATGTAGAACATTTCAGAGATTTTAATGGTTTTGGCAGTTTTTCTCACAGAAATACAGCACAATTCAAGGAAGAGTGCAGAAAACTGCATTGCTTGGGTTAACCAACCTCATCAAGGATTTATTTCCTGAAATGGATGGATTTTGCTGGATTATGTTAGTACCAGGTGGAGTTCTAATTAAACCTCTATCCTGCTGTTGGGAAACAAAGCTTTACAATCAGTGAATTAGAAATAGCTTTCTGGGGGGAAACACGGAGGGGAGAGTAGGAAGGCTGGAGGTGATGCTTTGAGATGCAGGAAGTTTCCCACCGTGGCATGGAAGAGCAAACTCCTCCTTGGGCACTTTGGAGACTTTTCACCTGGTCTTCTTCAGGCACAGGTCCTCGTTGAAGTCAGCAATCCTTGTGCTTCTTCTTGAAGCAGCTCAGAGACCAGGAATCAGTGCAAGTGATGCTTTTATTCCTCCTCTGGTTGTCCTTCCTTTTTCTGCTTCAGGCCAGGAAGTGCTGGATTTGGCTGTGGAGTTTGGGCGGGGAGCAGCTGGCAGCAGGGGTGAGCCGGAGTGCCCAGTGCACCCACACCTGCAGGATTCCTGGGGCCTGGGTATCCATTGCATCCTCCAGCTGCAGCTCCAGCAGGGAGCTCGGGGGTGGTTTGCATCACAATCCCCCAGCTCTTCCCTTGAATGGAATATCAAGCTGCACACAGACTTCATGTCAATGCTTTCCTTTTCTCTCTGTCTTTTGTGTGACTCCAGTGGGTGCCGACACAGAGTCGGTCTGACCCTGCCACCCAAATTAAAAATCCTAGGAAACTCAATGTAAAATAAATGTGATTTTATAGGAAACAACTTTATTTTTGATACTTGCCACCAAACTTACTCCACTCAGCACAAAACTGAAAGTTTAGAGTGCCTGAATGCTTAAAAGCTCTTAAATTAAAATAAACCTACATACATACTTTTTGGACTGACAATACATTTATTAATTAGGAAAGTATTAAATGTCTTTGTCCAGCCAAGGATGACCTGAAGTTACCACCCAAAATACTAATTTGCCTTTGCAATATTCACAACATCCAAACTCCTGTCAAAATTTGCCTGCAGTTTGTTCTTTTGGACTTGACATCTGCTCTACATCAGACTCCTCAGATGAATACTGCAGGAGCAGTAGTCATTCAAAAAGAAAAGAAAAAGCAGAAAATCAGGGAAAACACTTGACTGCAGGGCTCACTTCAAAGTCTGGAGAGCTCCTCACTCACACTGGAGGGGGGACAGGTGAGAACAGGGGGAGTTTAAAGGGGTCACAATCCAAGGCAGCAAAAAAGAGAAAGTTAACCAGTTCACAGTTTCTGTGGTTAAAATCCAATGCTCTTAATCTGTCTTACCCTTGAAGGGCAGAACGTTACCTGGGGACTGAAATAATAGAGATTTATTCGTTAATTATTTACTCTGTAATCAAAAACGAACCAATTACTAACCAAGCCAGGATCTGGAAAATTTAACTAAGAATTTAATTTACTACTAATTTTCTGAAGGCTGAGTATAAAACAGTTCATTAAAAAGCTCCTAACACCTTTTTGGTTTTGACTATGTTTATAGAAGATAATGTACTGTTTTCTAGAACTCCTGAAACCTTTCTGAACAGAGCTGGACATCCTGCTAATGAAATCCCCAGGAAGGCAGGAGGTGCAGCGGTGTTTATTCACAGCCCATGTCTTTGTGCTTGAGGACTTGGCCGTTCAGGAGTTTTGCTGTGGTACTTGACCAGCTCAGCCTTTGGATAAATGTTGTGCAGAATGCAGGGATCCCTCAGCTCTGCAGGGTCTTGCAAACCTGACACTGAATATGGGATGTGCAGGAGGCATTATTTGCTGTCTGCTGCCTTATTCTCATGCTTGCTTATTTCTGTGCTATAACATAGACCTCCAGTGTTATTTTTTTAATTACTACCTAAGAAGAAAAAAGGAGGAAAAACAGTTCAGCAGTAATGACCACATGTAGATGCATTTTTTGTGTATTTATCATACATATGAATTGAGGGTCTTTATTTGCACAAGTGAAAGCTTGTCACTGGTAACTACAAGAAGGTAGATTTGAACAGCCTGGTCTTGTAATTTCCATTTTCTCTACTTCTGTGTGGTTTATTACAGACTTAGATCTCCTGCAGTGTATCAAGATGGACACAGAAAATATTTATTATTGATGAAGACTAATGAGTTCTGTGTCTTCTATAACATAGAAATTTTTTTAATTTAATGGGCTACCAAAGTGCTGTGAGTTGTAAACCCTGTGCAGGTGTTGATTTGTTGAATAAAATGCTTTTATTAGTGCCTTTCAAAATCATGGAAACTTTCCAATTGCTCATATCTTTAACCTTACTTATTTTCCCTGAGATCTCTTGTGTCAGACTTCTTAGAAGATTTTCCATATGGGACTGGGCAGGAAGGATATAGATCCAAGAATTCATGAGTGGTGAGAGGGCAGAAGAGCATACACAAAAATATTCAATAGCCAAAGCTATTTCCATTGAAAAAATGGCTGTAGGGTAAAAACAAGAGGTGGCTACTGGATTCCATGAGTTTTTCTTTGTATTTTCCATACACAGATTAGCTGAAAATCTGGCATTCCCTTTGTCTTGCAAATGCAACCATAGCCCTGACATTCAGGAAGAGAGTAATTTAATTTGCTATGCTGTCTTAATCAGGGACTTCAGTGCAGCAAAATATGACATTTTTACCCAGACAATATTACATAAAGCAGTGAGCTGGGGGCCCAGGTTTGTGTTACAGCTGGTGACTCCCAGGAAGTCGTGCAGCAGCAGAGCAGTGCAAGGGTGACAACGTGTTACCATGGAGGCTGCAGAGATAAAGCTGCAGCTGACATGAAAAGCATGTGACAAAGGTGCCCCACAACTGAGATACCCAAAGCTGAAAAATCTGTGAGAAAGTTGTTCAGCACCTGGCTGATACCCACAGTTCTATTACTGTTTTCATTGAGGGGAGTGGAGGACTCTCCTCTCTGAATTCCAGTGGCAGGCCTGGAAATAAATGCATGGATTTAAATCTCCCTGTGTGAGTCCGGTCAGGCATCCCTGCCCTGCAGGAGGAACGAACAGGGCAGGACCTCCTGCAAGTCCCAGTGCAGGGTCAGATGCTCTCAGCTGTGGTGGCCCAACACCTGTAATGAGCTACCTGAGTCCCTGCCATCAGAAATGCAGAGTTTGCTCTTGTGGAGCACTCCAAATCCAAGCAATGCCTCTGGCTTCATGGGGTGTCCAACAAGCTTTGTAGCCAGCCAAGACATGCAGCGAAGGGAGGCATTTTTGGCACTGGTGCTGTCCAATGCCTGTACAGCCCTTCCAAGGTCATCCCTCCTGGTGAGAAGTGTGGGAGCCCAGACCTGCCCACAGAAGTGCTGTGCTCCTTTGTCCCAGCCAGCTCCATTCACAGGGCTGTATTTCCTACTACCTGCAGCTCCTGGAAGCTGTTTGTTATGCACAAGGCATTAAAATAATCCAATTTAGACGTGGCAAAAATCACTGTTCCTCTGCCAAGGCATCTACTGAACTGAAAACTGTCATTCCCAAAGAAAGGGTCACAGCCTTCAGCTAAACAGTGCCATAATTATTTATGCTAATATAATGAGGCTGATGGAAGTGGGACTTACTGCCAGGAACAAGCTGAGGAGATTTTCCTGGGTCTGGCTAAACTATTCTGAGCAGGAGCACTTGTGGTCCAAATCCTTTCTTTTCTCCAAGCCCTAAGTTTAAGAACTTAGCGAAGCTTTTTTAGGAGGGTGAGAAAACTAATATTTTCAAACATATTCTATTTGTCTCTGAGCACTAAATGGTAGTTCAGATTAATATTTTCTTCATTTTCTGTGAAAAGTATGGGTATTATTAGGAAAAAAAAAGCTCTGTAGGCCCCTAATTGGTTTCCAATGATTCATTCAGCAGCACATTTATAAATAGGAAAAACGGGAGGGGGAGAAGTCAGCAAGAGAGAGGAAAGTCTTTAAGACATACAAGTGCCATTTTACCCAGTGGGCAGAACATTTTTGTGGTACATAACTGATACTAGTTTGTTGGTGAAGTAAAATTTTTAGCCTGCTTCCTACTTTCTAGTGCTCCAATCCTCTGTAGATTTTTAAGTTAAACAATGTGTTCCCTCTTGAATTCTGAACAGTGGGCTACAGAAATATTATTTGCAGACATGCAATTGGGATTTGTTCTCTCTTTTATCTTTTACTTCTCTGTTCAACATCCACGGCATAGAGCACAAGGACAGTTGATGTCATTTACAATTTCAATTTTTAGAGATTCATATCTTCAGTAGTATTGGTGTTCAGATGTTCCTTTGTGCAAAGAGGGAGTCACGGTGTCCATTACAATGCCAGAGGTCTTGTGGTAAATCACAAGTTAAAGGAGCCTCTGGAATGCACAGGCATCTCTTTTGATTGCAACTGCAGATTCATTCAGGTCTCCGTGATGTACTTGAAATTAAACCTGTATTATCTTTTAATAAAATTAACAGCACTGAAGTAAATAGAAATAAGCATTAACTTACTTTTTTTAGACTACATTTTACCAGTTTTCTGTCACACACTGCATTCTTAATCACTGTCAGCTCACTGTATTTCCCTTCTCAGTGAGGAACGGTGATGTTATGCAATGTTACTATGTAGATCCTGCTCTGGTTTTTCTATTCCTATTTTGAGAAAATGCATCTGAGTAAAACTTCATTTTTGGTGATGCCAAGTCTTCCCCAGCAGATAACATTTTGTCTATATTTATGTGACATGATTTTATGCTTCGTGGTTTTGGCAGGTGGAGGAATGATATTTTTTACATTTTTCACATGGTGAAGAATGTACAGAGTCTAGTTTAGCACAGCAAGCACAGAGGGTTTGATTTGTTTTCCTAGCACATGTGTCACATATAAAAGGCAACGTCCTTGCACTGTGGTTGTTAATAACTGGCTGTTCCAAATGGATTTGTGCCAACACAGAATCCACCACCACAATTAGCAGTCGTAGGAACTTCAACTGGCAGCAGCAGAGAAAGCAGTAAAGATTAAATGACTGTGTGAACTGTCTCTCCAAATTAAAACTGATGTGCATTGGCAAAAAAATAAGAAAACTCACACATTACCCCTTATACTCTGTTCTACTTTGGTAACAGTTAGAGAAAATGTTGCTGTCTGGGGCTCAGTGTCTTTCACATGATAGATTCACCCCATTAATGACAAGAATCTGAGTAACCACACCAGTAAAACATCTTAAATTACAAAAACTTATAGATGACTTTCAAATGTTTGAGGATACAGATAACCTTTTGAAGAAAGTTGATTTTTAGAGACATTTGTCAGCCTGTAACTGATTTTTATCCAGTGCTGCATATGTACTTCCAAAAAGTCTGCTTGGAAATTTCACTAAATTACATCTAATTTTTTTTTTTTTTTTCTGTGTAGAATATCTCCCAGGAGTTTCAAAATCTCTGCAAAACAGTACTCATGATAATACTCCTACAGCATAGAATATGATCTTGGTCTAGAGCGGATTATTGTCAGAGCTGCAATAACAACAGACCTTCCCCTTCTCAAGAGCCATGGCTGAATTATGCTAAGATCCGTACAAACAAGTGAATTTTTAAAAAATTAGTATAATGAGGATTTGAATAAGTATTTTATTGTACAATATTACCTGATAGAAAGCATTCTAGATAAGCCCATGTTTCTTTAGAGTGACTCCCAGTTTATTATCTCAGTGTCCTATACAACATACTTCCAAAATACAAATTCTTTTCTATGGTTTAAATGAGCCACTAGGAACATGCTAGAGCTCCTCAGAAGTATCTGAGGCTTAAGAATTGCCCCAAACTGACCTTTGAGCTCATGAACAGTAAAACACCTGATTTATATGTCAGAGAACAAAAATCACAGCTGGTAACCACAACCTTGAAGAGGCTTTGCAGCTGCAGTGATGCAACATGTCATTGGCACTTTGGGAAATGCCCAACCTTACACTCCAGGTGTGCATCCCATTCCTTGTATTTATTATGGACAGGATTTCATCTCATAAATCAATCAGACAGCTCAGTCCTCTCCTGGTCATTGTGAAAGCAAAGGGCAACCAGAAGTCCGAGGCTTTGCCAGCAGGGAACACAATGCAGTTTTGTCATTAACCTTGGCATGTACCTGAATAGGGATGTGCCAGATTTATGGACACTCTGGACACTCTTGCTGTAGAATTTTCAGGATCAGAGCAATTGCTTTGGTGTTGACATTAAAAGCTTCCATGTACAGAGATGCATGGTGCCATACTCTGGCAGTGGTCAGATGTCCCATAATGGATAATAGTAGATATGTAACAGAAAATAGCTTGCCAGGAAGCAAGGCTAGTGGGAAAAAAAAGCCAAATGCAATTAAAATGTCTGCTCAGGTCAATGTGAGCTTTGACTGCAGGACAGAATCATCCCCTTTAGACCACTCAGAACACAAAGGCAACACTTCTTGTCATAAGAAATGGCACCTGTTAGCAGCAACACAAGCTAAAGTGGGCATGTAACCAGCCAGGCCCACCAGCAGCACAGACGGAGATGATAATTTGCTAATTCTTGCATTCCCTTTGTGAATTCCTGCACTGTTCCCTGAAGAGTGCCCAAGCACTGGGATAACTCCAGGAGAGTTTGCCCGAGCTCTGGAAGCGCAGTGTAAGGTGAGAGACCTGAGGTAGCCTCCCAGAGCCTTGGGAGAGCTCAGCCCCTCTAAAACCAGGGACAAACTGGGCTCTCGGGCAGCTGGAACAGTCTCTAATGAACTAGAATCAGGCAGGGGAAGTGGAAAAAGGCAGAGGAGTGTGTGTTTTACAGGTTTTGAGAACTGAGTTTATGGATTACTTTTAAGAGAATATATCCTGTGAATTTATAAAGAAGATGCCGTAAGTCCCAGTTCTTGCACTGCAACATGTTTGGTTTTAACTTCATTGTTAGCAAATAGGGAAAACATGGGAAAACCTGGATTGTAACACACTGAATTGCCATGAAAACTTTGACAGCACTGAAGGCCACTGCACACAACTGAATCCTACAACTCCTTCAAACACCCTTGCCAGGCTGCTTGGAACTTCTTGAACCCACTGGATGGTGTCTGCAGGAGTGGGAGTAGATTGGACAATTATACTGCTGCCAAAGAGGAAAAAACCAACCTCTTGCATTTGCTTGTTGGCTGCAACACAAGACCTTCAAGCCAGGAGAGGACTTCAAACATTACAGGCCTCAATTTACCAGTATAAACACAAGACCTCAATCTAGCTAAAGGGAGTATATAAAGCCCTGTTCCTGCCAGAGCTCAGGAGAACCAGGTTGAGGATGAACAAAAATATGAAAGGCCAGGGCCTCCCTTCCCAAGAAGAGCTGTTGAAGTAGAGTGTTCATAAAAGCAGTGTCTACTTCTTAAAAAAAACTCTCTATTAAAGAAAAGGACACAGGATTTTCCCGATTCATCTCGTTCCAGAACTTTATCACATGTAAATCTTCAGTCTGTGTGTAACATTTTGTACAGTGGAAAAAGGTCAGTATAAAAATACTGCTCTCTCATTCTTTATCCACATTATGAGGAAAGCACAGTTCATTATAACAGGAAATAATATTTTTTTATAAAATCTGCATGTAAACAAATAACCAATTAATTGAATAACAGTTAATGGAAGTGCAAATTAACTTCATAAAATGATATCTGTTCTGTATTTAAATATATATATCATTTGTTTTCTCCCATTCTACTGTGGTTCTACTCCCCCCTCCCCACATTTTAAGTTTAAAAAGATTTATCATTGCTTGCTTTATACTAAAAAGAGTGTACGAGCCTGCGTACAAGTTTAAGTTTTGCTCTGCAAACGAGACAAGTCTGTGGTGATAGTTATCATCCTTTCTTATCTTTGCATCTCTGGTAGCCACAAGACAAGAAGATATAGAACATATGTACACAGTGGGCATGTCAAGCCTCATATTTCAAGTTAGTTCCTTTACTTGCACACATTGAAACTTAAACCATTTATCAATGAAGCACTGTAGAGTAACTTCCACACTTGCTTGAGCACCTTAAGGCATTAACGAGAGTCTCAGTGGGAAAGTCATTGCTGTTATCACCACGAGGGTCATCTACACACTTCTCTGAACAGTCAGGTGCTTGTTCATCCCACGTGCAGCAACTGGCCTTGCTGAAAGCTCCTATAGCACAGATAAGTCATGGCAAGACTTCGATTTTGCTTTGAAAGCCATCTTCTTGTTGTTCTTTGCCACGATTCTGCCGAGGAATCGCTTGGCCTTTTTGCTGATGCTCTCTCTCCTCTTGGTGTTGGCCATCCTGCGGGCATTGTCCTCCTTGCTGTCCTTGCGCAGCCGGATCTGCCGCACGATCCCTTCAAACAGGTCCTTCACGTTGTGGTGCAGAGCAGCTGAGGTCTCGATGAACTTGCAGTCAAACACAACAGCACAGGCCCGGCCCTCTGCATGGAAAGACAAAAAGGAAGATGAGTGGACATGGACATTTTCTCTTCACATATACTGACAGAAAAACAAAACAAAAATTGGCTTTAAGTAACAGAAGTGCCTTCACTTCAATGTCATGAAAGAGCTCTGCTGCAAAATAGGAAAACCCAAACTTGCTCTCACGGTTTTGCCCCCTTACTCTTCTTGGTTTTGTTGTGGTATTGTCAGAAATCTCATTTGATCAATGGAACTGAATACATGGCAGCAAAGTCCTTCAGCCAGACTGCCCCTGTACTGTTTAAGAGCTAAAGCTGAGACAGTAGAGGCCCTTGGAAGCATGCTTGCTGTTTGACAGGGAGCAGTGTGAGGTACAGAAAGAAATGGGGTTTATTCTGGAAGCTGTTCAGCAATTCTGCACCTTTGCTTTGCTGTAACAAGTGAATTTTCAACACTAACAGAAATGGAGCTGATACAGGCCACAAGGTCAGGTCACTGAACACATCAGTAGAGGTCACAAAGCTGTGCACCACTGGGTCTGAGCAGGGCTGCTTTTGAAATACACCATGTTCGGTGTTCTGGACATGAGCACTTAGCCCTGGAACATTGCTGCAGCACAAATTTCCACAGTCAGCTGTGGTAAATAATGGCACAATTGTAAACCTGAGGAAAGTATGGATGTCAGAACTAGGACAGGTCAACACTGCCCTGCCCCAGCCTGAAAAAAAGCAATACTCTCCTGATGAGCTCCAGTCAATTTTCTGTGCAGGAATTTAACACTGGGAGCATGGCAAACCAGATAGGGAGAGATAGTTCATCAGCAAGGCTCCAATATTTCAGAGTATTCTTTGCAGTGGAAAAGAATCAAAAAAACCCCACCCCAAAACCAAACCAAACCAAACCGAATGAAAAGCCTCACAAAATGTTTAAATAAGCAGAATCAATACTGTGGTGTTGGCAGTGGTTCCTGTGCTCTAGGTACCTAAATGCCAGCTGGAACTGGCTGAGAGGATTCTCACTGATCACATATATCTGGAGAAGATATACAAAAAGACTTTTGAGTTGTGTGAGCCTGGTCCCACCAGCTCAGCTCAAAGTTACCTGCAGAAGAAAGGGTTCCTCAGGCTGTATGGGACCCCTTTCCTACGGCTGCCTGGGCTCTGTGATGGGGCGCTGTGTCCCTTACAGAGCACAGCTCAGACTGCCACATCCCGAGCCTAGCAAGTGCTGCTGCACACGTTCCATGCAATTAAAGCCTGGCTTTAATAGTCCTACACAAAACCCTGTGCTAAAGCTGCAGCTCTGATGCATTTTTCTCTCCCACTGCAGCTCAGAGCTCTGTGCAGCCACACATCTTCCCCCACCACCATGTCCAGTGTTTTCTGTGGTACCAAATCCTTCAGCATGAACCCTCTGGCTCCATTTCCCCAGCACACCTCAAATCGTACATTTTTCTACATCAAACCCAGACCAATCCTACTGGCCATGATCCTGCATAGCCTTTGCTACTACTTTAGACAGCACTTGCAAAATTCATAGTGTCTCTTACCATCAACTGAGACTTCCCGGGACCTGACCAGGTCACTTTTATTTCCCACAAGGATAATAGGAATGTCTTCTGTCTGCCTTGCTCTTCTCAGCTGGATTCTTAGCTCAGAAGCCTTTTCAAAACTAACTTTGTCTGTCACTGAGTATACAATAATATAGGCATCTCCCATTTTCATGCAGTGGTTCTGAAGCCATTGGCTGTCATCCTGAAACAACAGACAAGAAATAGATTTATTGTGCTGAAAAATCTATTCAACACTGAATACTGATTTTTTACTGTAAGCACCTTAAAGATAATTTTCTTAGCTTTATTATAAAAAGTCAGTAAAAGTAAGCCAATCTCCCCAAAAATTCAAAGATTTTGTTATTTAAAATACAAAACAAAAGAAATCTCTCTTGTTTCCAGAAATAATGTCAGGTCTGCACTGATCAGATTGACAATCTCTAATTTTACAGTAATTCCCTTGGCTGCTCATGTAAGATACTGATTATTCAGAACATTAAGACAGTCTCACTCAGCTCTATTCAGGGTTTTAAACTGCCTGCCTAGCTACAAGAAATTAATTGCAGAGAGAACAAAAGGCAGTATGAATTCTAATTTTTTAATGTCACTTATCTGATTGAAGAAATAGGCATAGTTGTTCCATTTCTACTTTTTTTTAAAGAGAAATACAGACCAAGCCATAAAGCAAAAGCATAAGGAAAAAGCTGTAAGTACCTGCTCCCATATATCAAACACCACGAGAGACGCCTCTTCTCCATCAACTATAATTGATCTGTCGTATGTATTTCCTACGGAAAATTACAAAACAAAAAGTTCAGAAAAATAAGTTATTGTCCTCCATCCCTGCCGGTGGCCTGGGAGGGGGTGGCCGTGGGGGAGGCTCCGAGCCGGGGGTCCCCGGCACCTCCGAGCCCCGCTGTGCCCCGCGCCCTCACCGGCCTCTTCCGCGTCCGCGCAGTCCTCCACGCCGCCGAAGATGCGCGCCAGGCTGGTCTTGCCGACGCCGTGCTCGCCCAGCAGGATCACCTTGTACAGGCTGCCGTCGGAGTCGCTGCCCGAGGAGGTGACGGAGTCGGAGGAGTCGGAGGCCCAGCTCTGGCGGTGCGCGCCGCCGGGGCTGTACGAGGTGCAGCGCACCAAGCNTGCGCGGGGGCGGCAGCGGCGCGGGGAGCCCGGGAGGAGGCGGGAGCCCCCCGGGGGCGGGGGGAGGCACGATCCGCTCGGCTCCGCTGTCAGCGAGAGGGTCCCGNACCTCCGAGCCCCGCTGTGCCCCGCGCCCTCACCGGCCTCTTCCGCGTCCGCGCAGTCCTCCACGCCGCCGAAGATGCGCGCCAGGCTGGTCTTGCCGACGCCGTGCTCGCCCAGCAGGATCACCTTGTACAGGCTGCCGTCGGAGTCGCTGCCCGAGGAGGTGACGGAGTCGGAGGAGTCGGAGGCCCAGCTCTGGCGGTGCGCGCCGCCGGGGCTGTACGAGGTGCAGCGCACCAAGCCCGACAGCTCGTCGGGCGGCAGCGGCCGCAGGTCGCGCTCGTCCACGGGCATGCTGCGGCGGTGCAGGTGCTGCTGCGCCGCGAACGGCGTGCTGCCGCGCCGCTTGTCGCCGCGGTTCAGAGTCATCGGGCTGCGGGCAGAGCAGAGCGGTCAGCACCCGCTGCCCCGCACAGCTCCGGCCCCAGCCGCAGCCCCAGCCGCGCCGCTCCCGCCCCGCCGAGCCGCGCTTACCTCGGGGCGGTGCGCGGAGCGAGAGCCGCGGTGAGGGACCAGTGAGGGATTCCCCGATCGCTGCCGCGGGAGCTCCCCGAGCGCTGCTGCCGCCANGCTCCGCTGTCAGCGAGAGGGTCCCGCCCTCCGGCTCGGCTCGGCCGGCAGCGAGCGCCGGGGGAGGCGCGGGCTGGCCCCGGAGCGCGGCTGTGGAAACAGTGGGGCTGCCGGGCTCGGCCCCACCGCCTGGCCCTGCCCCGCCTCCCGGCGCTGCCCTCTCGATGCTCCCCGTGCGATGCCCGCAGCATTTACCGTGTGCTTGTTTCCCCTCCCAGCCCGTGTGAGAGTGCACGGAGGGCACAGGGAGCTTCCCCGCGCTCTGTCACGGCGCGGGAGCTGGGGTGCACTCCTGGCGTGTACAGCAGTGTTAGGGACAATATTTGCACTCTTTGCGTTCCCTGCGCTGGCTTTCCGCAGCGCTCGGAGCGGGTTCTGAGAGCAGCGCCGTGCCGGGGGTCACACGCACACACGGGCGCGCCACTGCCCCCACGTGCGGGGGGAACGGTTTGGGAGGCCAACATCAAACATAAAGGTCAAATTCTCCTCTTGCTTTCACCTGAGCAGCAAAGCGAGACGGTGAAAGTCTTATCTCATAAGTGGCACAGTCATTCCCATGTGATCGGGTGAAGAAAGGACTCACCAGATAACTATACTTGTCTCCTGAACGGCTCACCCTGCGCCGTGTATACAGTTTGTTGTTTACCTAGCAACCGAAACATGTTAGACATTGTACAGCCAAAATAGCCCTGGCCCCCGCTCCCGAAAGATTACAGCCCGAGCAGAGCGGGAAAATCCCTGTGACTCTGGACAGGGACAGTTGCCATCGAATTCGTGTCAGTTTAAGGGTTTCCAAATCAGCGGCAGAAACAAGGTTAAAGAAGGCAAGAGATAGGGAGGTGATGGAAACGAAGTTAGAGATGTAGGGAATAAAGTAAGGGAAAGAAAAAAATCTGTGGGATTGGACTAAATGAGTGAATATTCTATTATTTTCAGAAGCCAATTATAATTCTCCAGTCGCTTTTGGGGTGGTTTTGGCCCCTTCACGCTGATAGACTGCAGTTGGGAGTGTTAACGTGGTAGTTAAAGATCACCAAGTGCTTGCAGCAAGTTCTCCCTGCTGTCTCACAAAACAGCAACCAAAATAGCCTTGTCAGTTTAAATAGTCAGAGTTTGGTGGCAAAACGTGTGTTTCAGCTAACTGAACTGAGTTAGAAACCTCCAGCAGGCATTTGGAGTCATTTATTGAATAAATGATGGTTAGCATTGGAAGTACACTGTGGTTACTTTGCTTGGATAAACTGGAATCTGCCAAACCACCTTGATCATTCTGAGTTTATAGACAATTAATTATGTAAATACACTTCCAGATATGGTCGGTCTTCAGCTGACTGTTTCAAAATTTGGATTTTTCTGGTTAAAATTGTCACCTGAAGCTATTCTCAGGGAGTTTTTATGTCTTTTGCACCAGACTTTGTTGCATACTTTTACCATGCATCAGGGCCACACTTCAGAAGCTGACATATGAAGTGGGGGTATTTTTAATTCTTTTCTGTGTGAAAAAGGGCAAATCTGAGAAGCAACAGAACCAAAGAGACAGTGCCACTCCTGTGCCACATAGAGCACTATTGACTGGAAACACACTGAAAACGGGGATTTCATTGACAGGACTTAAAGACGCTGTATTTTTTTCCAAGCCTTTTGCTGATGAGAATTATGAATATTTTAATTATCTAAATGTGACATAGACCCCTTGATGGCCAAAAACTATCAGGAAAGGCATATGTAAAAGTGATGAATAAAAACTTTGAGAGAAAAGTGTTTCAGCAGGAAAAGGGACTGAAAATAAAATTATACCCCGTAGAAATCATACAGAAAATTCAGGATTCCGTGGCAAATACTGGGGGGCTTTGCCAGCACCCAGGTACAAGTAATGAATTAATGGTTATAGAATACCACCATGGTTACAGGACCTTGCTCAGGATCTGGCACTGGGTGCTTTGGGTGTCCTATAATGGAAAGTGAGATGGCCTTGGATTGTGTCCCCGGGGCTCCGCTCGTTCCTGGAGGGATGAGCAGCACGGTGCCAAGGCTGCTCCTGCTCCCCTCTGCCTGGGGGGATCCAGGGGTCACCGAGCTGGGTCATCTCCTTTGATCTTAACAGGTCCAGCTATTTTGTGAAGCTGGAAGGAACTAGCTGATAATTCAGGTTAATCACTTGAGAAACGTAACAGATCTCTTCTCATAGCATGTAATTCTGTTTGCTGGTAATTATTGCTGTATTTTTCCTATTTGCTGGTAATTATTGTTGTGTTTTTGCGTATACATTACTGTGGCACCTGCTGATTTCAGTGGGGTGCCTATGAGTCCACAGGCTTCAAATGGTGATCTTTCAGCTTCCTTGAAGGGTTTTAGGATCATCTCTTTCTCACCTGCCCTCCATTTCCACTTCTGTGTGACCATGCTCCCAACAGATACATGAACTGTAATTTATTTCTATTTAAAAGAGATTTTCATGCCTTGCTTTCCTACTCTTATTTTCTATTGTTCTAGCTTCTACTTTTCTCTGAAAAGGGATTGCTTTTTTTTTCAGTTTAATTTCCTCTTTCTGTGATTTTCATTGTCTTCATTTCATATAATTTCCACTTAAGGTGCCTTTCTTTGCATTTCACTGTTGTAGTATGTCCAGTTTCTTTTTTTCTGTTACCTCATTCCTTTTCTATTCTTTCTCTTTTCCCACTCACTTTTCCCCAAGCTTTTGAGATACGCCAGTGTTCATTTCTAGTGCACTCTCTTGGCCTGAGTACATTTCATCTTCTGGAAAATGTAAAACATGCAGTTTGATCCTGGTATTCCAGTTACGTATTCCTGGGGTAACAAAGCCAAAGGAGTTCCTTTATTCTGTATTAGGTGCAGAGGGCATTTCATGACCTAAATGACAAGCACAGGCTTTGCAGGGGGTGCAGTGATAAACTAAGTTAAACTAAACTAAACAAAACTAAACTAAGCATGTAAAACCTAACACCTGCCCCCCTCCCCTTTGAATTTTCAGGTTAAAAAGGAAAAATTTGGAGTTTACATTAACTTTATGTGATTCTTCCTCATCAGCGTTTGTTCAAGGTCAAATGCCATATTATAAACAGCATTTCTATTTTTTACATCAAATTAATGTTATTACTGAATTCCAGTTTTTTGGGCTGCTGCTGCTGCCTTCCATCAGAACATTTTCACTACTGATTAGGAATAATGGGAATACTTTGAACAGTCCAAAGGCTGGATTAGCAACAGCGAGGTTTGGGAGTCAGCATTGTTCTCAGCATGGCTCTGCACTGAAGTCGTGGGTTTCTCTCCTCCTTACTTTTCAACTCATCTGCACTGCTCAAGTCTAATTAATCAGCCATTATGTGGGTGAAGTTATTTCTATACAAACAGTAGAGATATCCACAAGGGTCTGTTCTTGCTAAGTTATATGAAGCATTACTCCTGCAGAAGCAGGAGCCTCACTACATCCCAAATACCTGGACTGAGAGAGAAATAGCAGCATTTTTTATTATTTTTATTATAGAACTGACACAGGCCACTGGGAGAAGACACAGAGGCAGCAGTACAAAATATGCTGGGGTTTTAACCTAAGCAAGAGAGGTAGAGGTAAAAGGAAATGAAAACAGACAGATTTTTCCTTATCCTACAAAAAGTAGGATACAGTACAAATATGGTATCGAGTTTTCCTCACCATCACCCTTAAAATCACAGATTAGTGTGAGCTGAACAGCCCTGGGCTAACTGGCTCAGTTTGTATCAGACCTTTACATGTGAGGCATATTTCTATTCCATTGTCTTGCAGGTAATGTATGGGATAAAAGCAGGGGACTCTTTGTACAATAACCAGCAGTGGTGGAGCTCTCAGCCCTGCAGGATCTCCTTTGTTGGAAGGTGACAGATGTCACAGCCATGCTGACCCTGCCTTTGGATGTTGCCAAGGGAGGGCAGCACACCCCTCCAGCCAAGGGGCCATGCTTTCCCTCATAATTACTCTTGGATTTAATGGCAGGTAATATTTTTGATTGAGTAGTGGTAGCCATGAATTGGGGCTGAAACAATAATGTGAGACGTATGAGCTCTGGAGTCAACAGAAATCGATAGAGCTTAGAAAGCTCACACAGAGGGCCAAGGGGGAAATGCAAGCAAAACTCAACTAAATCCATTGTTATAGCCACAAAACTAATCAGCCTTTCATGGCTATTGTGCTTCCTCTCAGCTCCAGACCAGAAATTCTAAAGATCACTGCAAAAGAATGCGTTTTCAGGTAGGGAATGATAAAATAGGTACATTTCAAGTCCACGGCTCATAATGTAAAGCAAAGGCCTGTCTTTCTGAAACTCTTGCAAAGGAGTGCAAAAAATAACTTGAGACAAGAATAACTGGAAATATGGTTCATCTTTCAGCTGCTCTGAATTTCTCACTGCTTTGAGTAAGCTACAAAACTTCCAGTACTAGATAAGCTCATGACCAACGGAACCAGGTGAATCACTGCTCCGTAAAGAAGGAGTTGCACAAGTGGCAGATCCAATTTCATTGTGCCTGTGGAGTTCCTCTGCTTCTTTTTCACAGACTGTTAGTAAAATACTAACATACTTTGGGGTACACTTGGGGAGAACATTCTGTCTTAGTCTAACTTCAAATTTCCCCTTCATTTCAGTTTTTCAGTTGCGAGTTTCCTCCTCACCAGGGCGGTAACTGCTGGTGCTGCCCCAGCCACGGGAGGCAGAGTTTGGGTGCTGGGATCCCCCTCGGACTCCCAGCACGTACTGTATGTGGTCAGCTGTTTGCCCCTATTGCATTTCAAGTTTGGACTAAAAGCAGAACATGACCTAAGATATTTCCATAATTATTTTCTTTAATCACCGCCAGTTCCTCTTTTTCAGAATCAAACCTGTCACAGCCGATGTGTGTGTGATACATCATCCCTCCATGACTGGAATGCCAAATATCCTGTTACGGATCCTGCGGGATGCATTCTCCTTAGTGGGGATTTCAGAGCTCCTTCACGAGAAATATCTGGAATTCAGAGACCATGAAAAGGTTTCTGAATTTACAGACAGTTGGTTTAAGGAGTGGGCAAAGTAAGTGGCTGTCTGTCCTACTAAGAATGACGTAGTGCTGAGGAAGCAAACAGGGAATGTAAGATTTACTGTTTACCAGCAATAGCTCTTGGCAAGAGGAATGAGTCTATTTACAATAACAAATTAAAGGAGCCATCCTGGGTCAGGCTCAACTTACAGCCAGTTTCCAGCAGCTGTCAGTAGCAGATATCTAAGGAAGAATGGACAATAAGAACATGATAAACACAATCAAAACTCCACACATGTAACCACCAGAGGCTCTTGACGTAGGATTTTTCTGCATATTTTTCTAACTGTTTTTTAAAACACGCAGATTTTCAATACCCTGTAACACCCCCATTTAGTCTATGGTGAAGCAGAAAATAAGATTTCCCTCGTGTCTTCTTCACACATGCAGTGATTTTATAGCTTTCTGCAGTAGTTTTCTCTCGTGGCTTAGGAACCTGGAGTTCCTCACTCCATATATAAACCCCTACTTGCCCTTCTCTACTTCTCTGTCTTTGCTAATACATCTTTTTAGACATTAGGGGACAGAAAGTACACAGATTAGAAACACAGATTATTCAAACTGCATGTTCCCATGGACTTTCACTGTGGATAATGAGGCTTTCTGCTTTCTTTGTTAATCCCAAGAACTCCTAGCATTTGTTTACGCTCTCAGCTGAGCACTGAGTAACATTTTTGCAGACCTACTTCCATTTGATTGAGGAACTAAGCATTTAACAGGCAGGAAATAGGGCAGAAAAGAGCCTAAAGCCACCCTTTCTAACCCACAAGCTCATTTCTCCGTACACCTGCAGGACAGAGGCTTCACAAGTTGCCTGTTAACAGCTCTGAAAATCTGGATAGAGTTGTCATATTGTAGGCATTTCCATGAAAATGACAGGTGAAGAAGGAAAAGTCTCCCTGGATTGAAAACCCATAATAGAAGCAGCCCTGTGATCCTCAAACACCCAACAGGCTTCCAGCATCCAGAGCCACATCGATGCCTTGCTGAGGGAAGGACACAGGACAGAAGCACAACTTAATAGAGTGAAACTTCAGCTGTGCTGTCCTCTTCTGTGTACCAGATAAGAAAAAAAGGACAAGGAATGTTTAATGTATCTTTTCTTACATAGATGGCTTCTGCTCTGTGTCCAAATGAGCATGTGCAAGGCTGAGAATCGCTGCACGTTACGTGAGGCTCCTGGTGAGGACCAGTGGGGACAGAATCAAACAAAGCTGCCCTTCTGTTCAGGTGACAAAGTCTGTTCTTGTCTCCCTTGTGGGGAAACTCCATTTTCCTCACATTTCAGTAAACAAAACCTTGAAGCAGGGACAAAACTTCACAATCATAGGGGAGACTTAAAAATTTGAATTGGAAAAGCTTTGCACTTCTTTATAAGCCAGTGCAGAATTTATGGTGTCTTTTCCTCTGGTGAGTGGAATCACCCATATAAAGTGTGTGGGAATTTAGATGTGAGAGATGTTATCATCTCTTCCAGGAAAAACTCAGAGTTTGTCCAGTTGGAATGTGCTGAGTTTGGCAAATTCCATATTTGCATCATAGCAGTAAAAGGCATCTCTGCTTCTTTTGAATGTCACATTTCCTGCTTTGGCTCTGCTGCTATACAAGACATTCTGGTGAAAACCTTCAAAATTCTTATTGTAGAATTGTACAAGAATGAAAATAATTATCTTTTTTTTTCCCCCCCATTTTAAATTGTTGAAGTTCTTTCTGATTCTGTTCTTGGGAGATTATGTAATTATTATAATCATAATATGCTTCATTATCCACCACCTTCTATCAAAAAAATATAAAATGGTCAGTATTTAGGCTCATGATTAATTACAGAGAGCAAGCACAAGCCTAGACTTAGGTAAGAGAATGGTATGAAGTGTGTATCTTATATAAAGGGGTTTATAGGCAGTAGACTTGAAAAATGCTATTTTGCGAAAGCAAATGCAGATCCTAATTTGAAAGCCAGCCCTAACTAGATAAATCTGAATCAAAACCCCAGTGCTAAAAGTCTGTCAGTCCTAAAGACAAAACCGCAAAACCATGATGCATATCAAGGACATCCTACACCTAAACCAGTTACAGTGAAGCAGGTAAGAAATAACTTTATTTCCCTGTTTGTCTTCCCACAGGCAAATTCCCCACGTCTAGTGAACAGCAGCACACCGCAGTCTTCAGGGAGGCTCTCACCTCACCTCACCTCACTTCACTCGGGCCCCCTGAGCTGCCGATCACGTTGGGAAAGTGACAGGGAGTTATTGCTCAGCTCTCAATCTCTGCATGTCTCATGCACGAAGAGTTTCCAGTCAGAGGTTTTTTTGACAGGCACGTTACAATGTAAACCTTCGGGCTTTAGGCACTTCATTTTCCAAGTCATCAAAGATAATTATATTCAGTGAAAGACTCAGTGATCATCCCATTCTCTGGTGCTAATGGAATTCAGCACATTGTTTGCTTTTCGTGGCATTTTTCCATGTCACAGTTTTGGAAATGAGAGCAGAATCAGGCCTCGACATTCTTTTCCCTTCTCTACACTTACTCACAGCAGTAATTAACACGAAGCCGGCAAATGTTTCCTTGGCATCAGACTCTCACAGGAAAAACATCGAGTCTGTGTCAGTCACTCACTGCGGGCTCATGCACCCCGGGCTGTGGGGTGAAATGGTCTTTATTCAACAATTAATGTCATAAAAGAATATGACAAATACAGTAAATTGCTTTGCTGCAAAGCCTTTCTTTCACACTCACCCCTTTATTTTGTATCTTTACAAGGGTTATAAATTTGCATCACTCCTCTCTTCAAGCACACCAGCTCCACCAGAATCATTCAGATGAATCTACAGCCTTCTAAGGTAACAGCAGCATGTAGCTAGGCAACAAAAAAGAATATAGTATTTTTCAGGAAGGAGGATTTTTCTAGATGATCTCATACAGATGCAGTGCTTTTTTTGCCATATAAGAAGAAAATGGTTCACTGGAGAAATGAGTCTGTCATCCTGGCACCATCAAGTCATGTCGATGTATAGGCTTCCCTTGATTAGCTGTGACAGAAAATAACAATGCATTCTATATTGTTCCTATTTATTTCTCTATATCTATTACATATTTGTGAGGTTTTTTACAAAGACTAAAAGCACAAACGATTTAATGGCAGATTTCATTATCCGTCACCCAGTTAAAATTGAATGCTTCAATAATTACCAAGTCGGCCGAAATAAATTGTATCTTAGTTCAGCTGAAACCGTGTCAGCTTTAAAGAGACTTTATGAATGGAAAAGACAACCTGTTGTAAGAGCAGTCCATCACTATACATAGGGACAGAGCTGCTGTGGATGGTGTACACTGATTTTTTGCTCGTGAAGGGATTTGGTCAAGTGCAAGTGGAAAATCCGATATGATCCAGGCAGCAGGACCGTGCCTTGGAGCCCGGGATGAGGGTGGCGAAGCCGGCAGGCAGGGGCCAGAGAGGTGCCCGGGCAGTGGCCGTGCCCCGGGGGATGAGGGTGGTGAAGCCGGCAGGCAGGGGCCGGAGAGGGGCCGGAGAGGTGCCCGGGCAGTGGCCGTGGCCCGGGGCTGTGGCCGTGGCCCGGGGCCGTGCCGTGCCCTGCGGGAGCCCCGAGGCCCGGGTGGCCCCGTCCCTGCGAGAGCGCAGCTCCCCGTGCCGGGGCTGCCCCGCGGGGCCCGCCCGGGACCCATCCCCGTTCCCGCTGTCCCCTCTCTCCCTGCTCTCCGGCTCGCCGGCTGTGTCTGCTCGTGCCGTCGCACGGCGGACCTGCAGCGCTGCCGAGCGGCGTTTCCCGGCCCGGGCCGTGCTCGGCGCTGGCAGAGAGCTGCGGGAAGCAGGGAAAATCCCGTCCCGCAGCGTGCCGACGTGTCCCGGCTGTGCCAGCTCGGGCTCTGAGCGCGGGGCTCCTGCGGCGAGCGGGTGTCCTGCTCCGGACCTGCCTGCGGCTGCTCAGGGACATTACAGCACGGCCTTGGCAGCTCTCGGGTGTTTCCTCTCCTTGGCATTTTTATTTGTGTATTCCAGAGCCTGCTCTGGGGGCTGGCTTCCATTCTTCCCAGCTGGACCAAGGCACGATTCGTGTCTCTCCCATCCTGTCGAAGCAGGGATTGCCCAGTTAGCCACGCAAGCCAGGAAAAGACACAATTCCTTTGCCCTCAGGGAAAGACTCAAGCAGCTTTTAAGAGGCTGAAGCCCACGGGGCAGCAGAATGTCAGAGGAAGGTGCACCGGCTTCATAACGCTCCCAGCAGAATTCCTGCCGTTTTAAGGATTAGCAGAATATATTGCAAGGGCTAATCTAATATGATGCATTACCTGATGTGTATAGAATTTGCATCTAAGCTACAGTGTTTATTTATTCAGCCATAAAATGTAGACAACCAGTTAATTGTGTGACTGTTAACTGCATAAGTACTTCTCCCGTGCAGCCAAGTGCTTAAACTACGGATGAACTGAACTGTGTGCACCCAAATGACACATGCACTTACAGGAAGGCAGATAGGACTGAAATTAAAGTTGATACAATGCCCACGTTTTGTTTGAAAAAATAAATTCATTCTCTTGTTTTACTAGGAATGGCCCCATATTGTCCTTACAAACAAAGACACTCAAAACTTCATCACTTCTATGCTAAAAATATAATCCAGAGTATAACCTCTGTTATAGTTAAAGTTAAAGGTCTTAAGTTTTCAGGATCAGACCCAAAATGGTGAGTAGAAAGGGGAAGAAATTTTTTAAACAACAGCTCCTGTTTCAGGCTCCTAGTCAATTTTGTCATTAGTAAGAAACATTAATAAAGTAGAATTTGACAGGCTCTTTACAATGTTGACTTATGTTTCAAAAAACCCAGTGCATAAAGGTTTTATGAAAATAAGTCAGTACAAATTTGAAGAGAAACAATTTATGTGACTCGTTCATAATTATTTTCTTTTTGCCTAAAAAGCAATTGTTTGGGGTTTTTTTTTAAAGTTGGCTGCAGTGTTACTGAAAACATTTTATGATTTTCAGTAATAAAAACTAGTTTTGTGGTATTAAAACTGTTAGGGGAAAAAATGGAATCTATTGGTATTTATTGTTGTTCTCTGCAAGCATTTCAGACTATGTGGATGATTTATTTGTCACTTTGCAGGGGAAATAAGAAGTATTTTACTGCTTAGGTACCTTCATAATCCTTAAGCAGAGCATGTGCCAGCTCTCCCATTAGCAAAGTGGAGAAATCAAGCCACCAGGGCTCCCAGGGTTAAGCAAGCTCCTGACGACCTCCCGACGTTATTTCAGTCAAGGCCGTGTGTGGCACATCTGATGGGAACCCAGATGGAACTAACTTGGGTAGATTAGGAAAAAAAGTGCTATGATAAACCATCATCCCCAAGTTACATCAAAGTAACAGGGAGAATCAGGGTCAGCAGAGTTTGGCAGTGATGCCTTGCTTGGGCCCTGCTCGACTCAGCAGGGACACAGCTGTGCCCAAACCCTTCGGCCACTGCACTTAGAGCTGGCAAGTGGGCCAGAGCTCCCTTTGTCAGCTTAAAGCACGGGGTTTATGGGGATACTGGTTCTGACCCTCCTGTCTCCTGCTGTGTGTGACCCACCTGCAGTGGGATAGCACAGGGCACTCCTGGCATGTGCCACAGCCCAGCCAGGGAGGGCACAGGGGGCCAGGCTGTCGCTGTGCCTGGGCTACAGGCCCCACATGGGAACCTCCCCTGCAGGCAGGCAGCTTGTAGGGAAGGAGGAAAGCAGAGGGGAGGGGGGTGTTTAGCATCAGGTGATGGGAGCTCACTTATTTCCCTGCCATCTGAAGGACAAAGCTTCCAGCAGAGCAGAAGCTCCATGTGAGGGCAGTGGTAGCACAGGGACATGTGCCACATCCCTGCCATTTCTTTCTCTTCCCAAAGGTCCCAGGCAGCAGCTGCTCCTCATTCCCAGGTCGTATTTTTTTCCACAGATTTAGAGGAAAGTAACTTCTGGCCTGTTTTCTCCCTCCTGTCGTGCTCTGGAAGCTGAGCTACAGCAGGAACCAGAGCCTGACTTAGTGCCTGTTCAAGAACCTTGGTGCCTGAAGGGTGCAAGTGCTGCAATGAGATGCTGCAAGGCAACAAACTGATGAGACAACTGGCAAGAGACCCTGAAGAGTGGTAGAATTAAACTGGGAGAGCAGAGTTTCATCCATCCAAAGAACCAGGATGTTTTTATCACTGCACAGTGCTGTTCCTTAGACCCACAAAGGAAAGTTAGGGAATGGAGATAACCTGTGTGTGGCAGGACACAAAAGCTCTTTACAGGTAGGACATAAAATAATAAGCGTATGAGTTGATAGTAAGAGATAGGTGAAGAGGTCACAGAGTGTGACAGAATGTCTTCTGCAGCTACTGAAGTGTGTTGGACAAAATGAGGGCTCTCTGCTATTTGTGCATTTTGTAAAAACGCCCTGTATTTTTAGCATTTTGTGGAATGAAAATTTTATGTGCCATTAAATGTTGCTGGCAAATGGCTGTGAGACATAGCAGCAAACTCAAACACACCTCAGCTTTCCATAGTTTGGTTCTCTTTGCTGTTACTTAGTAACATCAGAGAGATTTTGCTATAAACTTTTCTTTTGCCTATGGAAAAACATTGACTCTGCCACTTCTTGTCTGTATTTATGCCAAACAGTGCATTTGGTAAAGGAAGGGAAAGTGGTCCAGTTCTCTGCTTGACAGGCTAAAGGGAAATGCTTTTAACAGCTATAAAAAAAAATTGTAAAACACAGAGTTCATAAACCAAAGCTCCAGAGGGAGATCTTTATCAAAGCCCTCTATTGACGCAGACACTTCACTCTTAAGCACGGCCAGAACACTGAAATAGCTTTTATTAATTAACATTTCCAGTGTGTGGCACACGCTGCTCCACCCAAGGGCCACAGGAAAGAGTGCCGTGCAAGGGTGAAGTTCTGTGCACAGTTCAGCTGCATCTTTGGATACAAAGCTGCTGAGCTGCTTCCCTGCACTGCTGAGCCTGGGGCATGCCCAGGCTGCAGCAGGCTCAGACTGCGGGCACCAGCAGTGGGACAGCGGGAGCAGCGGGAGGGATCCTGCCCCCACCCCGAGGGGCACGAGCTGCCTCGGGCTGTGGGCTCAGACACACTCTAGAGCAGGTTATTCCAGGGACAGCACAGATAACTGCCCTGGGAGCACCCTGGGAGCGGGGAATGCCATCCAACTGCCCTGGGAGCACCCTGGGAGCGGGGAATGCCATCCAGCTGCCTCAGGGAGCTCCTGTGAGCACACTGGGAGCAGGGAATGCCATCCAGCTGCCTCAGGGAGCTCCTGGGAGCACACTGGGAGCAGGGAATGCCATCCAGCTGCCTTAGGGAGCTCCTGCGAGCACACTGGGAGCAGGGAATGCCATCCAGCTGCCTCAGGGAGCTCCTGGGAGCACACTGGGAGCAGGGAATGCCATCCAGCTGCCTCAGGGAGCTCCTGGGAGCACACTGGGAGCAGGGAATGCCATCCAGCTGCCTCAGGGAGCTCCTGGGAGCACACTGGGAGCAGGGAATGCCATCCAGCTGCCTCAGGGAGCTCCTGGGAGCACACTGGGAGCAGGGAATGCCATCCAGCTGCCTCAGGGAGCTCCTGGGAGCACACTGGGAGCAGGGAATGCCATCCAGCTGCCTCAGGGAGCTCCTGGGAGCACACTGGGAGCAGGGAATGCCATCCAGCTGCCTCAGGGAGCTCCTGGGAGCACACTGGGAGCAGGGAATGCCATCCAGCTGCCTCAGGGAGCTCCTGGGAGCACACTGGGAGCAGGGAATGCCATCCAGCTGCCTCAGGGAGCTCCTGGGAGCACACTGGGAGCAGGGAATGCCATCCAGCTGCCTCAGGGAGCTCCTGGGAGCACACTGGGAGCAGGGAATGCCATCCAGCTGCCTCAGGGAGCTCCTGGGAGCACACTGGGAGCAGGGAATGCCATCCAGCTGCCCCTGGAAGGCTCTGCCCAGAGCTCAGGAAAGTGAAGCAGATGTCTGCTCCTGGCATTTTTCCTGGACTTGAATGAGGCTGTTTGTATGTAACACAGCTGCTCCAAAGGGTCATAGCTTGTCATGGAATGTGTCCTGTTACAGAGCATTCCAGAGGCTAAATTTAGAGTTAGCGTTTTGGAAAAATAAGCATCTGAAAAGAAATATTTCTAACAAAGTAGTGTTTCCTTCTCCCACTTTGTCTCCATACAACAGGAACCAGCCAATGATCATTAAAAGCAGGATGGAAGACTTTCACCAGCACTGTTGGCACAATATCATCAAGTACAGAGCTGATGGAGCCTGGACAGGAGGGCCTGGGGCCTTCAGCGAAGTCACTGTGGTTGTTTCTATCATAAATACAACATCCACATCACTTAAACAAACATGCCAGAGCTGAAGTAATTAAATTCTCCATCCCTAAACAGCAGAAGTCATATCTCTTCTTTGAAAACCCACAGCAGACTACCCTTACTGAAAAGTCATCCCCCAACCATTAACTATAAATGTCAACCATCAAATACATTCTGTTGCTTCTCTGAGAAGGTAAATGGTACAAAGTGCACCCCAGGGTTGCTGCATACAGTGTGCTTCACGAGGCAAGTGCCAACACCCCAATAAATTATTTAACACCAGTATTATGTAGTGGTAAAAGCGAAGCAGAGAGCTTCAGCAAAGCACCATTTACTGATTCCTTCTCTGTTTGGAGTGCAGGTTGAAGCAATCTGTTGGCAGCTTAGTCATCCTTCTGTTTTCCCCCTGGCACATACTTGCATTTCTTTCTTCCCCAAAATCTGGGAGGCAAAATTTATTTTCTTTTTAAAAAGCCACCAAAAACCAGAAAACAAAATCAAACCAACCAAGCGTGGTGCCCAGGAGCTGCCTGCATGCATTACCATGGCTGAAGTTTCATCTGTGGTGCAAATGCTGGCAATGTCAGAACTAATCAGTTCAGTGATTCAACAAGAGAGGCAGAGAGGAAAGCTGGGTCATTCTGTTCCTTGCCCAATATTAATATTACATAAATACTGTCTTTATTTGCAGTTTCATTCACACATCCCAGCAGTGCTGCCCATTCAAAGGATGCTGAGCCAAATGAGCAGGCTGAGGCTGCTGCAGAGTTGGCTTTCTGTAGAAGCCCTGTGCAAACAGGGAGGCTCAATTCTCAGATGGGAAGGTCTGGCTTTGTTTCTCTCCTATTTTGCTGTGTGACTTCAGATGTCACACTTGGAGCACTGGACTGGACTGCTAGGCTGTGCTTTATACAATGTCCATAAGCTTCACCCTTTTTAAACAACATCTCAGACCCTCCCAGAGAAAATGCTACTGGGGTACAAAGCATGACCACCAAACTGCTGAGCACAACCTCTGTTTCAGGAAGTGCATTTCTTATTTTCCAGATACCTGATGGCAGTCAAAGCAACATTGTATGTCTGCATGCACCAAAACACCCAACAGGATTTCTCAATAGGTTGTTATTTTTCCATGTGGTCCAGGACTAGAGACATCTTCTACAAAAATTCAAATTAATTCTTGATGAGTTTTTATGTCTTCACTGTCTGTCAAAGACAACAGTTTAGTGACTGCCACAGCTCCCAGACCAGAAGCATAGGCTGGGTTTTAGCATTAAATCTTGAGACATTTAAAGCAAAACTTGTCCTTTAGCTGTCAAGCACTGCCAGGACAGTCTTTCAGCAGAGCCTGCTGGGCTGTTCATATTGAGAACTGTTAATGACTCCTGTATTGCAGGTGCACAAATAAAACCTCCCTCAATGATACTGTATTCCCTACCATAATGAAGTAGTAATTAAAAATAAATCATGTTTTATACAGGTCTAGAGAGCCCTCCATATTTGGCTAATCCAAGGTAAGATAATTAAAACCAGACAAATGATTTGGAAGGGTGGACACTTACTGCTAAATGTCCTCCAACTCTGCACACACCAGCTTCTACAATTTGTGATGCCTGAAGCTAAAACTATATCAGCAGTCTGAATCTGTCATAGGAATGCAAAGATTTTAACTAAAAATTATCTTGGTGTACTTGGTCAGTCCAGTGTGCAAAATCCACTTCTAAAATGCAGCTTATAACTTACTTTTAGTAGTGAGAAGTCAGTTAAAAACAGGTTGAAAAAAGAAATCTTTAATGAAAAATTGTACCTATGCAATGACTCATACAATTAAAAAGCCAAATTTCATTATATTTTTGTAGCTGTTTGTAAGGTACTCCTCACACAGCATTTTTTCAAAGAGCAAAGAAACATTTCCTCAAGACAATTGAAGTGATTTTATTTTGCTCATAGATTTATGTATAATGTAACATCACCACCTATTTACAAAACTAGTTTAGTAGATCAGAATACCAATGATTTCCTCATCAGGCAATCATGACCGAGCAGACAAACACTGATTGACCACTTCCAGCAGGTGAGAGTTCTCCAGAGCAGCTGCCACACGTTCTTTATCAGCGAGCTGTTTATTAACTGTGCAGAAAAAACCCCCAAGAAACCAGTCAGGACACTGGGACTCACTGTCTTCTTGAAAGCATTTTACGTTGAGACACACCATCACAGTTGCCATGGTACTGCAGGCAGTTCTGAGGATGCCAAGTGCACCCCAGAGCTGCTGTCTAAAGGCAGAGGCTCTCTGTCATCACAGTTATCAGCGAGCTGCCCGTGATTCAGCAGCAGGGAGCTGCTCCGGAGGTGTAACGCAAGAAATCCTCCTTTTCTTCCCCTCTTCCAAGTGCTCAGGCAAATCAATGACTATCTGAGAGCACAGGTTGCCTGAGGAGATGTTTAAAGAACACTACAGAACAATCTAAGTGACACTCCATGTTCCTGTTCTGGAATATCCCCCAGAATCTGACGCACAGAAAGTCCCAGACACTGAGCAGCTGCTGTGCAGCTGTGGGAATCTCTCTCCTCTCTCATTTTCAAGATTAAAACAGATATAAAGACCACCCAAGAGAGGACTAAAAGCCTTACCTGCGTGCTCAGAGGCATGTGTTCCTGGTGTTATGTGAACATCCAGCTGAAATAGCATCACACAAGAAACAGAGGACGAGTTCAACAAAACATTGGAAGGTGAAGTTCAAACTAATAAAAATAAGATAGTAACAAAAAGAGGGGAGAAAGGCCATTCTTGCCACTACTAGTTACCCTATATAACAGAATAAAATAAAAGTCTAAAATTGCAGAGTATTCTGTATTTGCATCTGCTTAAGCCTGCTTCAGACAAGGGTGAGGCCTCTCCTCCTGCTGTGCCACACAGCACTGCAGTGACTCCCCTCAGAACCCCACTGGCCCATGACAACAGCCCCAGACCCACAGCTGAGCACTGGTATTTCAGCCCACTGCCCCCTCTGGTTCCTGCAGTCTCCGTCACACAAAAAATGAAAAAAACACTAGTTATTTTTCACTATAAGCTAGTTAGATTTTTTTTTTTCCTTTAAAATTTTTTTTTCTGAACACAATCCCCCTGTTTTGCTTTCCCCAGTGATTTGATTCGTCACCTTGAATCTCTCGGGCAGAGAGCGGATGAGTTTGACCTTAATGGAGAGGCCGATGAGGGTGGCCATGCTGCAGTGCGGGATGGTGGGGGTGAACTCCACCGACACCGTGCTCTCGGCATCGTTCACCTGCGGGAAAGCACAAACAAACCCGCTGCTCTCACCCCACACTGCCCCGAGGCCTTTCAGGGTGCATTCGACTCGCTCATAGATTTGTTCATTGACATTTTTCAGTACTGTGTTTAGGTACTACGATAAATAAATATTATAAAAAAGCAATTAGTTATCGGACGGCTGAGGCAGCACATCCCAGCGGGATCTCACTTTCACTCGCACTTGCTCGACGACGTTCAGCTCCTCCAGGGTGAGGGGGTGCTCGGGGTCATTGATGGAGCGGATGAGATGTGCGGGTTAAGGAAAGCGGCGCTGCCCGGCCCGCCCGCGCCGCCCCGGCCCGGCCCGCCCGGCCCTGCCCTCCGCTCCCGCAGGATATCGAAGATCTCCCGGTCGTCGATGGCGTCGGGCAGCTCGTCGTCCTCCTCCCTCGCCGTCACGGGGCGCTCCCCGGAGCGGCGGTAGATGAGGGGGTTCGCGTTCTCCAGCGGCGCCGCGCCCGGGCCTGGGCCCACCATGGCGACACCGGCACCGGAACCAGCCCGCACCGGAACCAGCCCGGACCGCGATCGGCGCCGCACCGCGCGGGGCCTTGGGCGGGCGCGGCCTCCCGAGGGCGGGAGCGGGGGC